>PVIA01002023.1:0-221410 GCA_004024845.1 Tonatia bakeri | reverse complement strand
TTTCCTTCCTGGGGAGCCAGGTCCATCCTGCTGTGCTCGGGGCAGGTGCTGCTTCCCCAGGCCAGCCCAGGGTAGGAATGATGCCGTTATAAATCAATCAATTGGGGTAATTCCATTCCCTTCCCCCGGGGGGGGGGGCTGGTTTAGGTATTTGCACACGGTGCGGCCCTAGCCAGTCAGATTTCAGGGAGGCCTCCCAGGGCAGCACTGCCCAGACCGGAGTGTGTCGGGGATTTGCTGGGCATCTCGCGAAGATGTTCCTCTGCTTCAGCAGGTCTGGAGTGGGACGTGCCATCCTGCAGGTCTAGTGAGCTCTCGGGCGGTGCTGCTGCTGGCTGTGGACCGCACGTTAAGTCATGAGGTCCTAAGGAGCTCCGGGGAAGGCTTTCTCTCCCCTGTGGAAAGAGACTGGTGAGGAGCCGTCTCCTCTTGTTGCTGGGCAAGCGGCTGCAGTTGTGAATTACCCCAGCTGGACAGCCTGGGACAAAACCCGCACGTGGTGGGGGCGGAGAGAAGTGCGGAAAGCCCCAGGGTCCGGGCGACATTGGGAAGTCTCTTAACCAGCCTTGGAACTGCTTGTGTGGGAGAGTCAATGCTGATTTTTCTTTCTTTTTTTTTTTTTAAGCCAATTTCAGTTTGGGACTCTGTCATTTGCAGCCCAGAGCACCATGGCTGATGCTATAAATAACTTGGTGTATGTAGAGCGTGAAAGATCAGCCTTTGGACCAGACCAATCTGAGGATGTATCTCTGCCTCTGAGTGGCACTGCTGTCCCTCCTTGTCCCTTAACCTCGTCTCTTCGTCTGTGTCATGGGTGGTTTGGGCGGAAGAAAATGCAGGTGTGCTAGACCCCTGCAGCACCACACACCTACTCGTAACTCTTCTAGTAGCCATATTCAGGATGAAAAAAGAAACAAGTGTACAATTTATTTAGCTCAAAATAGCACCACTTCAACTTGGAATCAATAAAAGCAGACATTTTGTATCTACTTTCCGGACTAGGTGTGTATCTGACACTAGCGCAGGTCTGCGTTCCGACCAGAGCCACTCGGGGTTCCTCCGTGCTGCTCTGCACGGGGCCAGTGGACAAGAAACTGCACTTGCAGACGCAGGAACGCCCAAGCTGGAAGCCGGGTGACGGGTCTGCTGCTCACCACGCCAGGCCCCTGCGCATCTGCACGGCCCATGTGCAAGGCCCCTGGGGAAGGCAGGTGCGGCACCTCTCGGCAGCCCAGCCGGGACTCGTTCAAGGGATTTTATGAAGTGACTGCCGTGAATCCGATGTGGGGACTTTCACAGTCCCCCAGTCATTACAGTTTAAATGCCCGGTCTCCTGTTCAGGAGCCTTCACTGGCCTCTTTCCTGTCGGGTTAATGCGGAGCTTCTGGGGCTGCTAGGCTCTCCCAGAGCCAGGACCCACCTTGGCCCACTCATTCCAGTCCTCCCATCGCCCTGATTGAGTCGAAGCAGGTGCAGGTGTGGGGGCTAAAAAGGATTAATACTGTTCCTCTCACCTTCTAAGTTCTCCTGGCTGAGCTAATAATCACATGAAGAGAGACAAATTACTGGAGAAAAATCAAATTTTTAATATATGTGCATGGGAAATTCACGCAAGCATCAGAATTCTAAAGACAAGGAGGCAACATTGGGTGTGTGCGACATTTTTGGACACCGACCTGAGAATGGGCGATTAAGGAACATGTGTGGCCACAATTTTTCTCTGGGTGGCTCAGAACCTATGAGGCACCGCGGGCATTGAGCTAACGGACCTGCGGCGTTCCTGACCGAAGCCGGGGGGAGGGCCTTCTGCGATTCTGCCCAGCTCCCCTCCTTGAGCAGGTTTTTCTCTGAATCTCTTGGACAAGATGATGGGGAGGGTCAAAGCTTCTTTCTGAATCTTGTTTCTTAATGAACAGCTTAAAATCAGTGTCCCAAAGGGCAGCTTCAGGGTGGGAAAACTTCGGTCCCCTTGACACCCAGGCCTGTGAGTGGTCAGGGAGGAGGGACAGGAGGGGAAGACCCAGCAGGAGCCAGGGGCCTGGTAGCGTGTGGGTGGAGCCAGACGGCTGAGGTTGCAGCCGCCCACAGCGAACACGGCACAGTCATCGCGCCTCCCAGAGTAGGTTCTTGCGTGCCCCTCTCGGGCTCTGTGACAGCGCCATGAGGTACTGGGGTGGACGGTCCTTGAGTTTGTCTGCCCTTTCTCATGGCAGCCTTTCCTGACTGCTCTGCCTTTGGGGGTCTGCTTGCTGCAGTCCGTCCATGGGGTTCTGGTGGGTGTTGCCAGTTCCATAGTGCACTCCCTGCTCCGTGCCACAGGGAGGCCCATGACCCAGGCCAAACCAAGCCTAATGCCTCATTCCCTTGGTGCAACGATCGGACCTGGGCACTGGGCACAGGGCACGTGCCAGGGGTCTGGCCACTCAGAGGCATTACCAAGCAGTTTCAGTGCTGGGGAGAGGTGGGTAAGCCATGAAGGTATACAGACAGAGCTGGTCTTCAGCAAGTCCTGAGGCCTAGGAAGGAAGTCCTTCTGCAGGAGGAGGTCACAGAGCTAACTTGCAAGAGAAGAAGAGACGAGAGAGAGAGAGGGAACAGGGAAGGAGAGAGGAAGTTCCCTTGAGCCCCTGGATCTAGCTGAGCCTGAAGCTAGACCATCTTTTCTCTTCTTTCCAGTCATGAACCTGTTTGGCATCTTGAACTTCTGCCATTGGGGTTGGAGTTCTGTCACATGCAACCAAAATAGCTTCCACTAACATAAGCCAAGAACAGCCCCTCCGTTGCATGGGCAAAAGCCGGAGAGAGGCAGAAAGAGGCTAAGTGATTGCTCCTGGCTCTAAAATGCAGAGCCAGGGTGGGGTCCTTGTCACTGGGCCCCTCTCCCCCTGCTCTTTCCACTGCGCTGCACCGCCCTCCCCCCGCCCTGGGCCGCTGTAACTCATTGCCACAAACACAGCAGAAAGAGACTCTGTCACAGATCTGGAAGTCAGGGAGGCTGACGCAGCCTGCGGCTGAAATCAAGGATCAGCAAGGCCCACTCCCTGGGAGGCCCCGGCTCCCTGCCTTTGCAGCTTCCCGGGCTTCTGGCCATTGTATGCCCACCTCGGCCTCCCCCCACCTGGCCTTCTCCTCTCCTGTGCGTGTTGGTCTAATCTCCCCCCATACCTCTTTTACAAGGGCACGCGGTGGCGTTGGGGCCCACCTGGACAATCCTGGATTATCCCCTCGTCTTAAGGTCCTTAACTTAATCACATCTGCAAAGCTCCTTTTTCCAAATAAAATAACACTTGCAAGTTCCAGGGATTAGGGGAGGATATCTTTAGGGGGCAGTTATTGAACCTGATACAGCGTCTGAGCTGCCCAGGGTTTATGCTGAAACTCGGTGAGTCAGTCCTGAGAACACCTGGCTGGCACCCAAGCGTCGAGTCTCCCTGGCCGCACCGTTAGCTCCTTCTGGGTTGGGCCCAGCCCCAGTGCCCAACACAGAGGCCAGCACAGGGCAGGTGAGCCCTGAAGGTCAGGTGTGGGCAGGTGTGTCGCTGCCAAAGCGTTGCACTGTTTTTCACAGACCCCTCTCTTAGTTCGAGGGGTGCACCTGCTGTTCGTTCTGCTTTAATTTGAATTTTTGCATTGTCGGAGGTGGCCACCATGACTAGTCCACCTAGCGGGGCGTATTATAACATCGCGCTGCCTGTTGGGCAGTGTGAGGAAGTAGCTGGGCGCACAAGCTCTGGAGTCTGACAGCCCGTGTTCCAATCCCAGGTCTGCCGCCTCTCAGCTATGGGTCTTGAACGAGGTGCTTAGCTGCCGGGACTGTGCTTCCCTGTCTGTGGGGGCGCTGATGGTGCCTAGGGGCTAGGGTCGCTGCAAGTTTACCCGAGAGTTGGGGGGGGGGAGCCTGGGCGGGCTCGGAAGCACACCTAGCACAGAGGCTCGGTAAACGTCAGGTTATTGTTATTACCGACACATGGGACCTGCATCTGCCTCTCTCGTTTTGCTATAAAAACGCTATCTTGGATTATAAATTTTCAATATTATTATTTCTACCTACTAGAACCTAAGGACTGTAAAGTGACTTTTTAGGATGCCAGAACCGCAGGCTGCGCACTGCCTTGCCTGGCTCGGGACCCTGGCCAAGCCCAGAGCCTCCTGCCTGCCTCCATCCCCACCCGGGTTTCCACCTCTGGGGGAGAAGCTGAATTGCACATCCTGCCTGTTAGCGCAAAGCTGTGGCTAGGGCAGCTGTGGACACGGTTTGGGTTGGGCTAGGGGCGGGACTGGGGTGGGGTGAAGCTCGGCTGGGGGCGTGGTTGAGGAGGGCCTTGGGGTGGGGCTGGAGTCCGGAGAGTCCCAGTGCAATTCTGGTTTCCCCCCGGACAGAGAGCCTGTCAGGAGAAGCGTGGGCTGTCAGAGCCCTGGCCTCTCCTCCACCCAAGCATGTCCCCACCTCTGGGGCCTTATTCTCGCCATTCTCCACGCAGCTGGTTCTCACCCTTCTCTAGTCCTCTGTGAAGTCTCCGTGTGACGCTATGACCTTCCCTTCTGGAAGGTCCTCTTCGTTGCCTAAGTCGAGATACTCACGGCTTTGTAGACCCTCCCCTAGGCCTGGGCTCCGTTACCCTTTCTGTCTCCTTTCCTTCATGCGAAACAGCTACAATAGCCAGAAGGGTAATGATCATCACAGCAGCGAACAGTTTGCCAGGCACCGTGCTAAGGGCTCCTAGGCGGATCCATCCTTTTCCTGTCACACACACACGCTGTGCAGTAGACACTGTTAGAGGCTCTGTCTTATGGATGATGAGGCTGACGGGGAGGTTAAGTCACCAAAGGTCAGTTCCCCCCCTTGCTCAATAAAACTGAAATAGATCAGAATAAATCGCTGGAACCAGGCTGCCCCGCAGCATGACCAAAAATAAAATGGCCCATGATTTCTTTTTCTGGTTTGAAAACAAAATCTTTTCACTGGAGGAAATTACAAAAATATGGAAAGTCATACTAAGAGAAAATAAAAATCACCCACGATAACTGGGGGTAGAACTATTGCTAGTCTGTCTCTACCCACTTTCCAGACCCTTACTTTTTAAGCCATGATTCTGAATGGCTTTCAGACCTCCAAGCCCCTCTGGGCACTCACATGATACCCAGTCTCTGCTCTCACAATATTTGACAAATATTCTTAAACATCTTTCTTGCTCCTGTTTCTAGTTTTTCCCTTAGGATGAGGGGCATGCATCTTTAAGCCGTAGATATGCAATAACAAATGCCAGGCCGCCTTAGGGAGCACCAGCCCCTCCAGGCACGTCTGAAAGGCCCTGCCTGCTCACCTCCTCACCGACGCCTCGGCTATTGTTTTTGCTTTTGAACCTGGCTGCTGTTGTCACCTGCATTTTAAAATCACCGGGGACCTGAACTTATCTTTCCATTACGCAGTTTACTGGTCCTTTGGGCTTCCTGCACTGTTCTTAACAACATAGATTTTGAGTGTCTTTTCCCCGGTTCGTTTCTTTTCTTGTCTTATCACTACTTCACCTTGATCCCTTACATTTTTAAAAAGTACTGCTGGTTATAAGCCTCCTCTGCATTAAAGGCTGGAGGAACAGATGTTTCGGCACCAGCTCCACAGGTGAGCTGGTTTTCAGTTCACCTCCCCAGGCTGTGCTGTCCTTGTTGCTGTGCCCTCTCCATACAGGGACCATGGGGGGCCCTGCTGGGGCGCAGAGGCCTCCCTAAGGTGCACAGGAAAAATGCACGCCCACACGAAGTACTTTCACCTCGCTGGAGTTCCACATCAGCCCCCACCTCACGTGGTCGTGAAGACCACATGGATTCACTTACATGAACAGACTTCATCGTCTGCCCAGTACTTCACAGAGTGGAAATATTTGGAAAGAACACTTCAGGGTTTATATAGACACTTAACCAAGGGCTTTTTGCAGCGCATGCCCAGGCCTTCTCCTCTGGAGTGAGTGCAGTGCTTCGCTGGACCCAGAGGGGTAGACACAGGGAGGCTGCAGCCAAGGGGACAAACCACTCCCACACCCCTGTTGGTCCCTGCCATTTTGCACGTCTTGTCCCCGCCAGTGGCCACCTCCAAGCAGAGCAGCTGCCCTTGTTCAGTCAAGGAGTTCACTGCGCGGCCGATGCGCGCCAGGCTCTGGGGGCGGCGGACTGGGGAAGAGGGGGGACATGTGCTCTGCCACTTCTGCCATGTATTTCATGGGGGACATGTAAATTTATTTCATTTGTTTTATGGGGGACATCTCGGGGTGGTGCGGTCACTTGTCCCAGTCATCCAGCTGGGACCTGAACCCAGATCTCCCTGCCCCAAAGCCACCTTCAGCTCCTGGGGCTCCCAGTTGGCTGCTGGAATCAGCCTGGATGTGGATTCTCACCCCAGGTTAGAGAGCTCCGGCTGCGTTTCCCAGGTGTCCCAATGTCCTGTGGGACAGTTTGTCGGGTGGGGGCCAAGGAGCCTGGCATGGGGGTCAGTGAAGGAGCAGAGGGACCGGCCCTTCAAGCTCCACCTGCCACACACACACCTCTGGCCCCGTTGCCTGGAGCTTAAAAAGGCAGAGAGGGGTGGCTCTGTTCTCACAGAAAAGAAGCCCTCCAGCTGCTGGTGAAGACAGAAAGCAACGAGGAAACCTGTTCTTCCTCGACGTTAGTGGGAAAGCAAGGGGCATGGCGAACACCAGCCCCGGTGGACATGCGAAGTGCTGGGCCCCGGGAGCTTCTTAGGTGTCGGGGAGGACGGGGCAGGTGAGACAGGTGAGCAGATGGAAGAACTGATAACAAAGGGACATTTTTAAAGGAAGTACCCTCCTCTGTGGGCTCAGCCCTGGACTTGCCCCGAGCCAGGGTTCCTGCGGCAACCTCACGCCTGCCTGCTGGCCTCGCTGGTCACCGCACACCAGGTTCCCGTGCAGCCAGCAGAGGCTGCCCCCTTGTCTGCTGGCGACAGAACAGGGGATGATGATACTAACCGTGGTGAATAAGTGAAACGCTGGCTTTCTGCTCACAGCTCTCCCACGGGCTCACGCCGGCTTTCCGGACAATTCTTCCAAGGTTTCGGGGAATGGGTTTCGAGCTTGCCATCACACGTCCGCCAGCATTTGCACTGGGAGATTCTTTCCTTTCTAATTTTGAAAGAGTAGAGGCACCTGCTCTTACTTGCAGATTTTTTTTGAGGCATCGAAAGACTAAAGGAATGCCCTACTTTATAGTTAATCCCCCCAGGACCCCACGCCCACCCCCAAATTAAGAGTCGACAAAGAGACATGTCCAGTGGAGTTCACAAAGCCATTTCATCACACAACAATAGTGTGGACAATTAAAGCAGAGCCTGCTGTCCTGGCATCGCTCCCTCAACCTCCCCCACCCCAGTTCTCTGCTCTTTAAAGCCCTTTGCTTGGCAGGAAAACGCTGCCCCCTCCTGGCTTAGATGGACAGGCGCACCGAGCCCAGGGTGCAGGCTAGAATGAGCTTCATTAAAGCAGAGCAGCAGGGTCAGTGGAGGCCAGAGGATAAGTCAGGGCGAACAGGGCTGGGTGAGACCATGCTGATAGAGACGGAGATTTCGGGACGCGCTCCTCACCTAATGAGATGCGTGCAGTCCCTCAGGGCCCGCGATTGCACAAGCAGGGTGTCGCTGGGTACAGACCGTCCCATCCAGAGAGCGTGCGAGCGATCTTTGGGTTCGGCAGAGTCTGTAATCCTGACAGTTAACGCGGTCCGGCAGTGTCCTGTGTCACCGACAGTGGGGTGGAGGCGAGAGGCCCCGGCCCAGCAGTGGGGCGCTGGGGCTGGGGGGTGACCCTCTCTGGGTCCTGTGCCCCTTCGCCCAGTTTCAAAACCTCCCTCACCTGTGTCTCTTCCATGCAAATGAACCCAACAGGAAAAGCAGGCACCCGCTGGGGATTTCACAACAGGCACAGAAGCCATTCTGTTTCAGGGACATTATCTGCAAGACTGTGTTTGCCCCACACCAGCTCCTGGGAGCCTCGCTCCCTCCCCACCCACCACGTCCGTGGGGGAGATTCCTCGGGTCCCTGAGTCGGCTCCTGGGCATCGTCGAGTCGTCGAGGGTGGGGTGCGGGAAGCGAACAGACAGACATGTTTAAAGACTTCCGCATGGCTTATGACACCAACTTTCTTCTCAAGGGTTGAGCTAAAGCCAGAAAGTGTTTGCATGAGAGGTCCCCATAGGCCCACCCCCAGGGTCCAGCCGAGGCCAGGGAGCCTGCTAGAGACTCCATTGGACAGAAGGGTCAGGCGTAGGAGGGGCGTGGCAACAGGAGGTGTTTTTGCTCTTCTGGTTATTTTGCTTTTTGCCCTTAAACTTTTTTTTTTTTTTAACCTAATGTAGATTGGCATGTTTTTCTAGTCCTAATTTGGTTCTAGTTCTAATTTTGGCTTCAGAAACTGGCATCAGCGGCGGTGTGGACAACCTGTCCTGTGTTACTCCTCTCGCGTCTGTTAAACCTGCGTGTCTCACGAGCCTGTGAGCCCCGTGGGTGGGCGACCCTGCCCTGCGTGGGCATCTCAGGCACCAGCCCAGCACCCTGCCTCGGTGGGGGGGTGGACACGGGGCGAGAACAGCCAGGACTCTGCTGCAATGGCCCCTTGCACTCCAGCGCCATCCCCCAACTGGGCCTGGGTCTTGGGAAAGGACGGAAGGGGACAGGGTTTTCCCAGCTACCTGCTGGCCCGACGGTCAAGACTCCTCTGGACCTGCAAGGGCCAGCTTGGGTTACATGAGTGAGCCAGGGCCTGCTGCTGCCATGGGCCCTGCAGTCCGGCCCCACGAGGGAGCTGGGAGGAAGGAAGCTTCGGCACAGGGAGTGAGCTGCGGTTGGCGAAAGCACTCCTGAGGGCGCCGTCTGGGGCTCCTGCGGGAGCCAGAGACCGGCTGGGTAGTAGCTCAGCTCACCAGGCCTCACGGGCGGGCAGGGCATTCCCAGAGGACCGGCGTCGGCCAGGGCCCTGCGGCAGTTTCTGGGCAGCGTTCGCTTTTCTGACAAAGGGGACGGAGGCCCGGCTCTGTCAGCTCCTGCTCCCCTGCCTCGGTGCACAAGTGATGCCAAGCAGTTCTGGTCATCCTGCAGCCAATGGGGGACAGCCAGGGAACCTGTGTCACTGACGCTGCAGGGCCACCTCCTTTCAGGTTTTTGTCACGCGAGAAACAGTGGTTTTTCTGTTATTTCCAACTCAAGACTGAATCAGGGTGAAAAGCCTTCTTAAGTAGCCAGGCTAGGGGATGTGGTCGGGGCAACAGCAGGGTGGGTTCAAATGGGAATGAAAAGCCTCTGCTTCCAGACCACCCATGCTGAGTGCCGGCCCTCTGCCCCTCTGGTCTGGGACCCTTGACTGCCACTGGGGTTGGCAGAATCGTTGGAGGAAATGTCACCCCCAGGGGCCCTCTTGCTCACTCCCCTGGGGAACCTCCCAGGTCCCAGGAATGATGGGGAGTCCCTACAGAAGCCGAGTCATCCAGCTTGCTCAGAGTCCGAGCCCACCCTCTGTGCCTCTCGGCTTCTTTCTCCGTGCTCTGTGGGCTGCGACCTGCCCTTGAGGGGCCACGGGGTCACAGGGTCACTCCAGTTGCCCCTCCTTCAAAGGACGAGGTCTTCCCAGTGATCTGTGGCTGGGGTCTCTTGGCAGGGCTGTTAGCCAGTTTCCTCACCCTCCTGAACAGAGAAACTGTATAATCTGGGTTATAAAACCTGTCTTTGAATGCTCTCCAGGGTCTGCTGTGACTGGCATAATTAAAGGGGCCACACCCAGGAAAGCTCTCATCCCAGCAGCTCCAAGTTCACAATAGACAAACTGTAATTACGTGTCTCAGCAGCCCCTCCTGGGGAAACTGAGGCCAGAGGGGGTCAAGTGCGAGGCCCGAGGTCATGGCTTCTCAGCCCACAGATCTGCTGCGAGACTTCCACTGTGCCCACAATTGCAGCCCTACCGGGGGAGGCCCCAGGAAGCTTGCCCGGGCTGCCCCAGATTCCAAACGTCTGCCACCTCACTCACCAGCTTCTTTGGACAGAGGGGACGCCGTGACCCAATACCAGCTGGATGCAGTAGCCCTTTACGTACCCAAAGCCGTGAGCACTCGTGGGGTGCCCGCCTCTGACCGACGAGGTCACCTAAAACCAGTTCAGAACCTCGGAACACACAGCGCGCTCACATGCTCACATCCTGGGCTTGAAGCACGTCTTTCACTGGAGTGTGAGCTCTCGGGGGCAGGGGTCACGTCCACTGTGCTCTGGTCTGTGCCGGGCACGGGGTCCAGCATGCCCCTAGCACTCCTGGTGTATTCAGTAAGGGAAAGGGGGCATAGCTACCAAGTCCCGTGCCGTGTGCCGGGGACACGCCCCCCTTGCACAGTCTACCTCTCATCTCCCTCTCCCCGGCCTTCGGCTCAGTGCCCACAGGCTGGACCGAGGGGAGGGTCTCTGTGTGGTTGCACAAACTGCAGTCCCGCGCCGCGGTCTGGGCTCGGAACCTTTGAAGCTGCCCACGAAGGCCCCGTCGTCTGCACAAGCCCAGGAGCCAAGAGAACCCCAAACCAGAGCCCACGTTCACTAAACCTCCAGCTAGGTCAGTCTCAGCGAAGACATGCGCTGGGCCCAGTTTGTGGTTTTCTCCTTTCCTCCTGTCCGTTCCTGAAATACAGGAGGGGGAGGAAGGATCTCGCTCGGGAGGAATTAATGAACATCATCGCTGGTGCTGACCGAGGACTTCGCCTGTGCTGAACGGTTCTCCTTGTCTGAAGAAACTGCTCAGGGGCCAAAAGGAGGTTACCAGGTGTCCCCCACTCCCTAAGGTAAGGGCCAGCACCTCTCACTGCCTTTATCGACAGTCATGCAAATGACTGCCCACAGAATTGCAAATGAGGTTTGCTCCCTGGAACACAATGGAGTATTGCCCCGTAACTATTGGCCAGTTTTGCATCTATTTGTAAATGGATTTCAGCATCTCTGCTTGCCTAGATGCTCTTCACCCGTGTGTCTGACTTATCCCTGGAGCCATGTCTAACGCTTTAGTGGCTCCCTTGTTAATTAAGGAGTTAAATAGAATCCGTGACTCATCTCTAGTTTGGATTTGGGAGTCACGATTTCGTCTTTAAAACCAAGATGTGCCCTCAGCAAGGCACATGATCTTGCAGCCCTGCAAGGAGGTGGGGGGTCGCCATCTTCGTACCCGTTGCACAGATGAGGAAAACGGAGGCCCAGGGTGTCATGGAATCTGCTCAAGGCCATCCACAGGTAGTGGCTGGAGTCGAGCTCTGCACCCAGGCTGTGGGGCCTCAGGGCCAGAGCTCTTTGCCACTGTCCTGAGTGGCTCCTTGTGGTGGAGCTGGGCATCGCTGTAAGGCGTGACAGGCCCACCCGACTGTGTACTGGATTCCAGGTTAGTGCCCTTGCCAGTGGCCCTTAGGGACTGTCCAGTGCCCAGTGCCTTTGTAGCTGGCCCATGTGGCTGTCTCCATGGGGGGCTCCCAAGGACAAGCATGGGGATGTCCCCTTTTCCCTGTATCCCTCTCTGATGCCCGACATGGAGCTGTGGACACCGTGGGTGGCAGGCAGAGCCTCACTCGTGGGTCTTAAGAAGCCATTTCAGAGAGAAGGCTTTAAAGTTTCCTGTTAAAATCCTAACTTGATCCTCAGTGACAGGGACAGTCCCCTTCTCTGACTGTCTTATTTGAGTAAGGTAAATGTTGAGAGGTAGTCAGTCATGCTTGCTATCACAAGAACGTCAGATTCTTAAAGGGGTTGCCAAGGACAGCAAAAATGAACACTGTGCTGACTGAGGGGTAGTTAAAAGCATTCAGGAACTCGCTTAAGCCAGAGCTGCATCGAGCCGTTCTCTCAAACCATCAGACCACAAGCACAGTCTGGAGGGAGAGCGAACAGACCGGTGATCCAGGAGACTCTGGTTACTGGGCGAACTTCGGACGGCAGCCCCGTGGGACCGGAGCACCCGTGTCGATGGCGTGTGTCTCCTGTGGACATGCGTCTCTGCACACGGCAGTGTTGCCAGTTGGCACCTGTTGAGTTTTCACTGCGTACCAAGCACTTTTCCCTCGGCTTTACCCGCGTGTCGTTGTCTGGCCTGTAAGTGGCTCTGCGGCGTGAGTGCTGTGAGTGGCCTCCTTTTACAGATGCGGTGGCCGCGGTCCGGAGAGGGAGTCGCGTGCCCGAGGCCACAAGTCTGATGAGCGGAGGCACGCATTGACCCCGCATGCACACGCATGATTCACGAGTCCCGGAGGAAGAGGGAAGCTGGGTGACCAACACTTCCTTCCTGCGGGAGCCCTGTCGTCTTCCGCACACGGCACCCCACTTCGGGACTGGTCAGAGAGGGAAGCAGGGGTGATTTCCAGTCGCTTGTTGTGCTGCTTTTTTTCTGATCGGAGGTGCCTGGGATGAAGCTTTCTTACTGTTTTCTTCCTTGTGTTGCTCTTGGTGCAGAGATAGACCCAACCAGTGTTTCAGCCAGGACTCCGGCATCCAGCAGGGTACACACCAAGTGCCGAGGGACTTCGGCCCCTAACTGTTGGTATGCCAGAAGGGCTGACTTTTTATCAACAGATTGCCAGAGGATGCAGGTTTCCGTTCTCTGCCACAGTGAGCCCATCGTCCCGCTCCTGTTGGATGTGAGAGGTGGGGTTCGCTGCCGCCACACTCCCCTGTCCAGCGCCAGCTCCCCTGGTGTCGAGAAGCTGTGTGCCATTGTTTGCTCTTGAACTCTGTGGTTCCTCAGGCAGCCGCAGAGGTTGTGGTCCCGTGGAAGGGCACTCCCGCATGCCACTGGGGGTTTGAGCCCATCACCCAAACCCCCAGCGGTTTTTCAAGCACCCCATGCCCTGCATTGCACCGCAGAATGATTCCCATTTCTTGCTCAAGCTTGCTGGGCACAGTGAGATAATTCAGCAGTATAGAAATATGAACAGCAACATTTTCTGATACGTTATTTCAGCAATTTTTTCTTTGTGAATTCCTCTCTCTGTATATATACAGATATAGGTAAACTATAGTTAACATGTGATATCACTCGGAAGGGACCAGAGTGTCACCGGAGGCAGAGCCGGTTGGGTTTCTCACTCTGCTCCAGGACTGCCAGGTTCTCAGCTTCGGGCAGGAAAGAATTCAAGAGCGAGTCTGAGTGAGGACGAAAGCCGGTTTCGAGTAGGCAGAGAGAGGCCTGGAGACGGGAGGGGTGAGCCCGGGATGAGTCGCTGCTGCCCGCCGCTCCCCGGGTGCACGCCTCACGGGAGTGAGAGGAGCGAAAGCACACGTCCCAGCGCATGCGGGCACACTCGCATGTTGCCTGCGTGGTCAGCTGGTTCTCGGGATTCTACGTGTTTCCGAGGGTGGGCTGTTCCTGAAGGTTGTGGCTCCCAGTTCCGTCTCTGTCTTTTGGTTGGGAGGGGTTCTTGCTCTCAATATGGTCCGTTCCAGAAACGTCACCCCTCCGCACCCCTGCTGACCTGCGCTGTCAATTTTCATCACAGCGATGGTCTAGTGAGTTGTAGGGTGATTTTGCAGTCAATTATTCCTTCATCTTGGATTGATCTGGTTTTAGGAGTTCTTGTGGTTGAGTTCTGCGACCACCCCCGTAATTTCCTGCCATGAGCCGGCTCCCTCTGGTCCCGCGTGGAGGTGGGGGCTCTGGTGGGACAGCCGTGGGCTCATCAGCCTGTGGTGTCGGCCTCTACTTCCTCAGCCCACTGGGCGGGGGCGTCCCTAACCTCTTTCTCTCCTGCCTCAATGCTGTAGCCATTGTTTTGCATATTAGTATTTTCCACTAAAAAATACTTTTTGAAAACAAGAGGATACCACAACGCACTGACAGAACGGTTAAAATAAAGGCAGGGAGGAAAACAAAGAACAATAGCAAGTGTTAGCGCAGACGGGGAACAACAAGTCTCGCGCGCTGGTGGCGTGGGGACCAGAATCCGTTCAACTTAGGAGAGCTATTTGGCCGTTTTCATAAAAGTTATGCACATGCCTACCCACTGACCCAGCGATGTGGCCACGGAACGACTTGCACCAGAACGTTCAGGGCAGCTGCAGACCTCAGCCCGGGAGAAGAAACCACGTGAAGGGGACGCGTGCAACGGGACAACAGAGTCTGTTCCCTCCCACGACGGAACGCTGTCCGGGAGTCAACAAGAGCAAAGCGCCCACACCGCATGGTTCCCGGTTCCGTTCCAAACGCACCGCGCCGAGTGAGAGAGAGGGATGCGAGGGCGCGGGTGTCCAGGCGCTCCTTTCACACGCGGTCGGAGAGCGAGCAGCACCGCGCCGTCCCCGAAGTCAGCAGACGGGCGGCCTCCGGTGGAGCTGGGGCCGGGTCTGAGGGGCGGGGTGGGGGGGGCACGGGCTGGCGGGGGGCGACAGGAACTCGTCCCACAGGCGTGTGCGTGGGGGAGATTACTCAGGTTACCCCGAAGATCGGTGTTTTCCTCCTCGAAGTTTCTCTCCTGCCCCCAGCATGTTTCGGTGTCACGCAGCCTGTGTAGCGTCTACAGAGAACGCTGCCGCGTGCGCAGTCGGCGCGATTTCAGCCGCTCCCGCGCGTGGGCTCAGGGAGGTCTGCGGCTTCTTTGCCGCTGGGGGGCGCTGTGTCGCGCGGTCCCCTGCCTGTCCCGGAGCTTTCCTGCCAGCGCACCCGTCTCGGGTGCATTCCTGGAAGTGGAGCTGCGGGTCAGAGGGAATGTGGCAGCCCGCGGTTCACAGATGTTGCCCCATCGCCCTCCAAAAACGTTGCAGCAACACCCCCGCCCCCGGCCTGGTACACAATCTCTCCGGAGAGCTCTGGTTCTCCCACACCTTCCCCCGCCCCAGGCAGTGGCAGTCCTTCCAGCGCTGGCCAGTCTGCGTGGCGAGAACTGTTTTTATCTTGGTTTGAGGAACAGAAAGATGGGATCTGCTCCATCTTGACCCATCTTTCCCACTTAGGTTTCTGCATCCGATTTTTTGAGGAAAGGGTTGGCTGCTACATAAAATAGGTTAAAATCACAGGCTGGAGTAAAGAAAAGATCGTGATTCCCAGAATTTAACTGCCCACATTAGGAGCAGAGCTGCTCTCCGCAGGGGGTTGGGGGGCATGGGTTCGGCATTGCCAAGGTTGGGGCACCTTGGTGCCAGCACCGGCTTTGGGCAGGACGCTCCAATTCTCCTCGCCTCAGTGCCCTCGTCTGTGAAGTGGGGGTAACGAGAGTGTTATTGTGGTTGTGCAGGTGAAGTGAGCTGGTGTGCAGACCGTGCTCAGGCCTGGCCCAGCCCAGCCCGGGACTTAACGCCATGTCCGTGATGACTTTTCCTCGAAGCCTCCCCTGTGGCCTCGGTTTCTACCTTTGTGCGGTGAGGCTGAGCGTGAGCCTTCCGGCCCTGGGCTCTGTCCTGCCTCCCTGCCCCCGTGGCCTCCGCTGTTGGTGCCCGAGGGAGCACCCCGCTCCTCGGCCCCGGGCACCATGTCACAGCTCCTGGAGTCACCGCCCGCCAACATGCCCCCCAGCTGGCACTGCCTGTGGCTGTCTCCTCCAGGGGACATGTACTTGGTCACCTGGCCCCGAAGCCATGAGGTTTGTTGCAGAGTCTCAGGATGCCCAGAGAGGACGAATCCTTGGCTGCCCCAGCAGCTTCTCTCTCTGAAAGGAGTGAGGCTCCATCACCGGGGTCCCTCGGCGGGACAGACTCTCCCATTCTCTATCCCAGGAGCCCATGCCCAGAGCAGTGATGCTTTGTGCCTCTGTGTGTAAACTTAGGCACCCTTCCCATTGCCTCCAGTAGACAATGAATTCCAATGTAGCCTTGGAAGGCACTCCCCACCCCGAAGGTCACTGTCGTGAGTACCTGCTAAAGGCCCACCTGCCTGGGTCCACGCCACAGACCCCATTTGGTTCAGACCCTCCCCCTGGTTCCGGATCCTATGCCAGTCCTGCAGGGGGGGGCACCAACTTCTCTGATTGAGAAACCCCCTCCCCCGCATTGTCACGGGTCCACACAAAGGATCAGATCATCGGAAAGCCAAACACCCCTGAGCGAGTTTCAACACCGCCCAGTAATGCTTTTTGCCTCTCCCGCCTCCACCCTCTGCCCACCTCCCCTGGGCAATCTGCCTCACGCCTGACAGCCACCTGTCAGGTTCAGAGCCCACAAGTGGGGCACCCTACCCCTCCCAGGCCCGGTCCCTGGTGGAGACGTCTCATTTCCAGCCTTGGACACCGGTGCCTTTCTCCAGCCCTGGAGTGTTCCCGGGCCTGGGACTGAGCTCTGCGTTTCTCCATTGAATGCTCAGTACAGACTCACATCAAAGGGAGGCTGATGAGGCGGGTGGGAGCAGGGCGAGAAGGGCGTTCTGACAGCTCTCTTCATGTTCTCTCCGAGGGCTTCCCCCCGCCCCCTGCCGCCTTATGTTTGATGGGATAATTACTCAGTGAGTCTCCAGGCACCGAGAGGCTCCCTCGTAAAAGGAAAGCGGTTTCCACCAGTTGTCCCGACAGTGACCCACTTCAGAGGCTCAGAAGGTCGGGGTGGCAGGAGCCGCTGGTTTTGAGTTCTGACCCTGGCAGAAGTTTGCAGAGACCCCTTTTCTTCAGTGCATGGCGGGCTAGACAGGCGTGCAGACCCACCGGCGGCCAGAGTGCTCTCGCAGCTGGGGTCCATCGGCGGGCGCCCCCACCCCAGCGCCTGCTCAGCTCTGGCCATGCATTGGCTCCGGGAGACCCCATGCCCGTCCCTGAAGAAATGGACCTTCCACTCACCCTGACTTGCATCTGAGACAAATGGGGAGTAGTAAGGCTTAGGAACAAGAAGTTCAAGGTCACACAGGGGACAGAATCAGAGCCACCACAGAAGCATGGTCTGGGCTCCTTGGTCACCATCCTGTTGCCACCCGGGGCTGGGTGTTCCTTCTTGTGGGGCCGCGCTGGCTTGGTAGGGTGTTCAGCAGCATCCTTGGTCTCCAGGGCGCCAGCGGCACCCCCACTTTTGTTCATGTCAAGGACACGTGAGGCCCACGTGGGGCTCTAGGTGGGGAGGGGTGTCCTGGAAGCACGCTTGTCCTCCCGGAGTCCCCGGGAGAGAGCGAGGGCTCCTCAGGGACGGCCCAGGGCAGGCATCCTTGCCAGAGATGCCGGTGCCAGCCCTGCAGAGTGAGTCCAGCCGGGAAGACAAATCAATGGAACGGTCTCCCCAGGGGCCCCCTGGCGTCGGGGGAGGATTACCCGCCAGACCAGCCCCTTTGTAGAACAACCAGGTTAGTTTCTAGAAGTGTCACTAGTTATTCCAGTTGAGGGGGTCCGGGCTTTCAGCTGGGAAGCTGCCCAGGCGGAGGAATGGGCGGTGAAGTGTTCCATAAAGCCGGTTCGGGAGCTGACGGGCTGGCCGCACATCAAGGAGCGCCAGGGAGACGCAGGGCCCGGGCGGCTGCGTTTACTGGCCAGGTGCTGCAAATGTGGCTGTAAAACGGGTGTTTACAAGCCGGTCTTACAGAGAGATGTTGCCAAGTGCTTCGGTGGCGTAATGAGATAGATAGGAAATTAAACGGCAGAGTCGGAGTTAATAATAAATTATGTCTAATAACAGGCCGCTGCTGCCCCGGCTGGACTCAGTGTCAGGGTGACCGGAAGGTCCCACCTCCTGCCCTCCCTCTGGGGTTCAGAGCTGGGCCCCCAAGGTGGACGGAAAGGACCTCCTTGTTTCAAGTCTGACATTTTCTGGGGTACAGGAAGGGCACGAGATTATCATTTCATAATCATCATTCACTCTGCGACTAATCTCGGTTTTGAAAACAGCAGAACATTCTAGATGAAGGCAGTCAAGTCTTTGAGTGCCCCTTCCCCAGTCTGGTCCTGTGCATCCGGACTTCCCTCCGGAGAAACTCTGGTGCAAGACTGCGCCCCTTCCCTGCAGCAGGGTGGGGCAGGGGCAGCAGGCCCGCTCCAGTTCAAACGAGGAAGCGGAGGCACGAGAGGGTGAGTGACGTGCACGGGCGGATGTGGGATGGGAGGCAGGGTCTCCCTGGGGTCAGGACATGCGTCTGTGCGTCAGGGCTGCGTCCTGGGCCAGCGCCTGGACAAACGGTGTCCTGAAGCTCTCCGGCTGCCATCTGGTCCCTAGCAGCGCACAGGCGTCCGGCGAACGGAGGGAATTCAGATTACTGTGCCCCGAGCTCAGAGGCGCAGGAGGGCTGAGCAGGCCTGGCCGTCTGCATCCTCAGTAAGTCCCAGGTCACCCTCCTGCCACCCCTCCCACACCCGGGGGCCACGTGGACACCACCGTGTCCAGAGCATGGGTTTGCACACTGACCATGCACTTGGAGTGGCCAGTACTCCTTATCCACGCACCTGACCTGTAAAGCTGTGAGCCCAGCGGTCTCTTTCTAGGTTATAAATGACTAGAGAGTGGTGCGGGGCCATCACCAATCCCCTCCCCTCTGCGTAAGGCACAGGGCGCCTCATTCTGGCTAGTTAATCACACATGTCTCAGGCTTCCCTGGTGCCCCCTTCCTGCTAACTCAACCCCAGGGTCTGCAGGCTTTTCCTACGAGGGAAAAAGTGCCAGACACTAAATATTTTAGGCTTTGCTGTCTAAGAGGCCAAAATGAGCAGCTGTTCTCTGTGAAAGACGGATGTCTTTTTTTTTTTAACATTAAAAATGTAAAAGTCCATCTTAGCCCCTGGGCCATATATAAACAGGCAGTGGCTAGATTCGGCCCACAGCTCTGACTGGCCGGTCCCGAATCCTACCCTAGGTGGCTTCTGCCCAAATAGAATGCCAGTTCTTTGAGAGTGGGGACCCCTCACTTCTCCCCAGTGCACCGAAGCCCCAGTGGGCCTTTGGAGAGATGATGGGAATGAAGACCCTGCTGCCCAAAGGGAGCGCGGCCGTGATGTGCGTAAGGGCACTGGTTGGGATCCAGAGTGCGTTCTTCCTTTAAAAAGATGTGTTCAGCCTGTATCCCGTGTCTAGAACGGTTCCGGGTGCCAATGACACAGCCGGGAAAGAGCAAGCAAAATCTCGCCCCTGGAAAGTGGTGTTCTAGTGGGGCGGCCCTGGCCATTTAGTGCAGGTACCATGGCAGAAGGGAAGAGAGATGCGGGCGGGGTGGGCCAGAGGTGGGCAGAGTTTTATTTTTAAATAGGAGAGTCGAGGACATCCTCTCTGGGAAGGTGACTTTGAGGATTTTTGAGGGCTTCAGAAGGGGAAGAAGGGAATCACAGAGATCTGGGGGAAGAACACCCCAGGCAGAGGAAGCAAGGAAGCAGCCAGTGCAAAGGCCCTGAGGCAGGAGCGGGTCTGACGTGCTGGAGGCCGGTGGGGTGCTGAGCGAGGGGAAGATGAGGCCAGAGGATTTCCTGGGGGCCCCTCTTCCTGGGTCTGTTTTACAGGTAGAGCTGATGGGGTTGCTCATGGAATGGACATGGATTTGGTGGGGATCAAGGGCAGCCAGAGTGAAAATCCCATTTGGGATGTGTTAGGTCTGAGAGGTGTGTCAGATAATATATACAGCTGACCCCCTTCCCCTGCACACTCGAAGAGCCACATGTAACTTTGACTCCCCCCAAACTCAACTATTGATAGCCTGCTGTAGACCAGAAGTCTTGTCAATAACATACACAGTCCATTCACATATGTTATACTCTGTGTTCTTACAGTCAGGTAAGCTAGAGAAAATAAAGTTATCAAGAAAATCACAAGGAAGAGAAAATACTATATTTATTGAAAAACATCCAAGTATAAGTGGACGCCCGTGGTTCAGACCCATGCTGTTCAAGGGTTAGCTGTCACATACCTCTGAAGATAAGTCAGCTCTCAGGTGGGATCTGCCCCGAGCTCCTTGGTGGGGTAAAGGGCAGTCAGAATGAGGACACGCCCCACGTCACCGAGAAAGTGTGGCGGCCTCCTGGGAAAAAGAACCACAGCCAAGGCGGATGCTCCCCGGGGCTGCCCTTTCACTCCGATTCGGCTTCTCTTGGCTTCTCTTCGCAGGTGCAGAGCACCTGGCAGGACAGGTAGGGGGGCGGCGCCTGTCACCTCTGGCCTGCCCGCAGAGTTTGGCCCTCGAAGCCAGGGGTGGGACAGGCACTTGAGTGGCTGGTTTCAGGAAAGAGAGGGGCCTTTGGGTTCCTTTGCAGCTGTGTGCTGAACAGAGGTATTGGAGCATTTCCTGCCCGCCAGGCCCCGGAGGTGTGGTGTGCCGGGGCTGCCACCCACCTGCGGAGCCGGGCGCTGTGGTGAACTTTAGAAACAGAGAAGGGTTGCTTCAAAAACTCGTGCCCGAAGTCGTCTCCATTGGCCATGGAAGACACTCCACACGCATTTATATGTTCTGTGCTGCTGGGATTAAATCAAAGGCAGCATTTTCATCAAGATGGGAAAGAAAAACAAAGGAGAACTCAGAGCACTTCACTTGTGCCACCTGGTGGTGAGATCGGTCAGTGCTGCTGCCCAGCAGGCGTCTTTCCGCACCTCCTGCGGGACCTTCCTCAAAGCCGCCTTCCCCACGGCCTTCCCTGACCATCCTGTCTGGTAGGATCGGGTGCAAAGAAGACCCCTAATGCTTGTCCGAGCCGAGGATCTGGCAGAAGTCAGAGGAGGGTGCTCAGAACCTTTGAGAACCACCAGCCTCTCCAGCTTTAGGGTCGAAGTGCCGCGGGCAGGAAGCCCAGGCTGTCTTGGGCTTCGGGAGCCTCCCTGTCCTCGCTCTGGGCTTGGATGGTTTCTGGTTTCTCGTTCCCCGAGTCTCTGCTTGGCCTGGCCTGCACTGGGGAGGTCCCTAAGGTGAGGCGCCCTGATTCCTCGAGGAAGGATCTGACTGGATGAGGGACACAGAGAAAGGAGCACCCGCCACCACTTCGTCACCGGGCTGGAGTCTCCCACTGTTGATACAAGCAGGGACTTGGGACCAGAGAGGCCTGGGGCGCAGTGCCCCTGCGTCTGCGAGTCGGAACCTCTCTCCTCCACGCTGTGAAGAGAGAGAAAATCCCTTCTGCTGCGTTGCTGCCAGGAGCCAGCGAGAAAGCACAGCCACGGCAGCCTGCACGTCAGAGTCCCAGCCCGACTGTAGGCTCACCTAGGACTCCTCTTGAAAGTGCACACGCCCTGGCCTTGACCCAGACCTCCTGGCTCGGAGCCTCTCACAGAGCAGCCTGTAATCTGCTCTCCCAGGGGTTCTGAGGGTCAGCCTGGCTTCAGAAATGACAGTGTGTCCGCAGCAGTTCCCAAAGGTGGCTGCACGCTGGAACCCCCCAGGAGTATTACACTCACATAGAGTCCCCGCCAGAGACCCTCAGGGAATCAGCTGGGGGCAGGGGGGGTCCTCACACAGACAGGGTGTGAAGCCTGGACCGGTGGAGGGCGTAGAACTGGACAGAGGGCCTGTGTGTGTGTGGGGGGGGTTGCCACTCACCTGCTGTGTGTCCTGGGGGCGGCGGGGTGGGTGGCTTGCTGTCTCTGAGCTTGAACTTCTCAGGTCTGGCGAACATGAAGTGACTGGCACACACTGGGACTCGGGGTGACCCTTTAATGACGAGTTTCGGGGGGAGGGGCACTTAGGAAGTTGAGCAGCATCCCTGGCCTCTACCCGCAGGATGCCAGCACCGTACCCTGGGCCCCACTTGTAGCAACCAAAAACGTCTCCAGACATCACCCGATGTCCCCGCGGGGGGGACCGCACCACCCCCAGTGGAGTGGCCCTGGCCTGGGCCTGCGAGAGGATCCCAAGAAGAGAAGGAAACAAGTGTTGACCCGAGTGGGCTAACCCCCGTCTGAATAGAAGCCCAGTGGGCCCAGCGGGCCCAGCGCAGGGACCCGTGGGCAGGGGCAGGACCTGGGCAGAGAGGGCTCAGAGGTGAGCGCAGACCAGAGGGGCCGTCCGTCAGCCCCGCCCCCTGGCTGCGGGGGCGTGAAGTGCAGCCGCAGTGACTCACTGGGGGACACGCCCAAGCAGAAGCAGCTCCCCGTGGCCCCCGTTAGGAGGGGGAGGCGGCCTCCCGCTTCGTGTGCAGACACGACGTGGGTAAGTTTACCGTTGCTTATGTTGAGGTTGGCTTTGAAGGGAAGCGACCCGAGATGGTAACACTAAACAAACACGCCTGTCTGCCAGGGGCCCGGAATTGCCAATCTAAACCTCGGGGTGGGGGGAGGCCCTGTGTGCGCGGGCGGCCGGGGAAGCGGCGGTTGGCGTCCCAGCATGTCGGGCGAAAACACGAGATCACGTTAATGCCATCGCCCCGGCGACTGCGCATCACAGGCCGGGGCTTCCTGGAAACGCTGAGCGCTTGTGTTTTGTTTTACCTGGGATTCGAACCCGGGACCCCTCAACTCCCCAGCCCAGTTTTCACAGAACGTCTCTGCAGTTCTCAAAGTCATTTTACTTTCATCACGAAGAGACGGCAGTCATAATATGGCTACTTTCATTACAGTCACTCTGCACCTCCTTGAATCCTGGCCAGAATGGAACAGGAAATGCACCTCCGCTTTGCCAGTGAGCACCCAGAGGGGCAAGGCCATGAGCCCCAGGCCACAGGGCTCCTGAGTGGAGAAGCTGGGGTTTCAGCCCAAGTCCACCTGATTCCCACTTCCAGGCTCATGACAACTACACTTTTTAGGTTTCCCTGACCCTGGAGTCTCACTTGCAAGCCCTGGCCCCAGGTGGGGCTTCATCACTGGGAAGCTGGTTAGGGATGCAGAAGCTTGGGCCCCTGGACCCGCTGGGCTGCCGTCTGCCCTCTGACCAGACTGGCTGAGGGTTGTGGGGAACAGAATGACCCCCCGCCCGACTCCTGAGTCCCATACTCTATCGTCTGTGTGTACTAAAGGCTTCTTTAGACATAGCTTTAGTTTCAAAAGCTCACCCAAGGAATTTATGCTCCTAGTTTAAAAAACACCAAATATGATGTAGGGGGACTTTTGAGAACAAGCAAAGTCTCCCCTCCCCCCGCCCCTCCCCCATTCAGGGACAACACCTAAGAGGATGGCCTGGCCCCAACCGCGTCTCTAAGGAACAGACTCAAAGAGCGGAGTGCCCACGACCCAGACTCACCCACAGGGGCGCGGCGGGGCGGGGGTGGGGGGTGGGGGGTGGATGACGTCAGGTCACAGATGCACACCTCCGAGCCTGCTCCCCACCTGCTGTGCGGAGCCTCAGTGACAGACAGATCAGATCGTGTTTCCTGCCCTCCCCCGTGGGGGGAGGGCTTGATCGGTCTGCTGTTATAAGATGGGAATACTGGGGCCCTACCCCCTCCTTCCTCCTGTCCTTTCCTCCCCTTCTGTGGGCCGGGGGCAGGGGATGGCACGCTGAGGGGCGGGGACATCGAGTAGGGCTGAGCCTGCAGCTGCTTAAGTCTGGGGCAGAGGGGCAGAGGCCTAGGGAGCTGCTTCAAGCTCCAGTCTGCTCCTTTCCACCAGTGACCCTGGCTGAGGGGCCAGGGGTTGTCGGCGGGCTCTGGCTGGCCTCTGCTCCCCAATGGGCAAGACCCTTCGCCCACCTGAGTCTCGATGTGTCCACCTGAAAGACAAGAAGGCCGTTTCTGGTGGTCTGGGATGGTTGGAGTCAGTGACAATGGCTTTGGTCGTTGCCAGCACGGACACTGAGATTCCCTGAGCAGCTGAAGTCATGAGGGGCTGTCTCCCCCCACAGATCACACAGCCCCTCTCCAGCTACAGCCCACAGCCCGCCTCTCTGTCCCGGAGGTCCATGGAGACCCCTTCCTTTGCTGCCATCCCTTTGGGTCCTGGCAGCCAGGTGGGTGAAAATCCGGGAGGAAAGCCTCTGTTTGTCGGTCCTGGACGGGACCGGCGGCCCTGTTCTGGAAGAGCCCGTGTCTCCACAGCTCTCTCTGAGCACGTTCCTTCCTGCTGCTCCTAGCTCGATGCCCCTGGGGCGGGCAGACGGGTGGCAGAGAGGCCTCCAGCCCTCCCCCTCCCGCACACCTCTGCCCTGCTGGCCGCTGGTGCTCGCTGCGCCCAGGAGGTGCTGCCAAGCCTGCGTGGGTGTGCCACGCTGTCACCCGCCCGCTCCGAGGTGAATGAAAGGGCTCTCAGCTGCCCTGGCTGCAGGCTACGGGCAGCCAGGGAAAGTTATGTGTAGGCACCAGAGAACAAAGCACAGCCTCGAACTGACCTCCTTACTACGGGGACGGTAATGGGCACATCTTTAAAATCACTCTGTGGGCTTTGCGGGCTGCTTCTGGGATGTTCTCCTTCCCGGATTAAGAGCACGGAAGGTCACTGTAGAACCTGTGAAGCATTCACTCAGGGACTGGGAGGTTTGTAGGAGGGAGCTAAGTCTCTCCAGAGACCCACGTTCGGGGGAACAGGTGAGAAGTGCACTGTGAAGAATGCTGTGCCCAGACCCCTGTCGGGTTTCCTGTTGGGCCAAGTAAAAGCCACCGGGGCCTCCAGGACCCTGCAGGGTCCCCTTGCTCCCCTTGCCCTGCGGCTCCAGCCCCACTCGATGTCCCTATAGCCTGCCACAGGGCCTTTGCACTGGTTTCGTCTGCCTGGGATTGTCTTCCCCACAATATAAACATGGCTCACTCCCTGTTTCCTTAGACTGTCATCTCTTCAGAGGGGTCTTTCCTGACCACCCTGCAAAGAACAGGAACCCCACCCTGGCGCACCCTGCACCCCTCGTCCCCTTCATTTTCCACGGGAGACCAGCGCCCTCCACAGGATATATGTGGTCGTCTCATTCGTACATTTTCATTCACCGGTCGAGCGCTCCAAGTGAGCGGGGTTGCTGTGCGTTCAGTTCACTGCCGTCTCCCCAACCCCAGAACGTCTGCAGAGGGGCTCGTCGTCTCTGTCCAAGGAATGGGTTCAGGTCGGGTGTTTAGCGTGACTTGCCAAGACTACAGTCCGCTGGGGGTCAGAGATTCTGTAAAAGGGGGTGAGCGCTGCCACCAGGCCTGCTGCACACACCCAGTCCTGGGGAACGGGGAAGACGCTCTGGTGGTGGCACTTCTTGGCGTGGTCAGCTCTACTGCCAGTGATGCCAGTTTCCCCGACAGCCCTGGGCACACGGTCCGCAGTGGCTGCTGGCTCCGGCTCCCTGCGAGCCCTGGGTCCCCAGCACAGAGCTCCCAGGTGGGGCCAGCTGATACCGAGGACCTGCCTCAACAGGTGCCAAGGCCCCACAGCTCCAGCCCTCTGCGCCCGCCTCTCCCACACACGCCCCCTCACGCACACTCCCCTGGCACACTGGCCTCTTGCTGTTCCTCCAACCAGTAGGCACCCCAGGGCCTTGGCACTTACCATGCTCCCGTCCCCTCGTTACTGGGGGAAATGGGGCCCTTTCACGGGGTCGCAAGGAAAGCATTCTGGGAGACCCATGCATGGGAGGCCAAGAGGCAGTGGTAAGACGCAGGAGTGAATACTGAGTAGTCTCCTGGTTCTACTCCGTCCCGCCATGAAAGGACTCCAGCCTGGTCTTCATCAGGCCCAGACGAAGGCCAAGGTCCAGAAATTCTGTGCCATTGGTTCTGTCCGTATTCAAGCTCAGTGCAGCCCGCCTCTGTCCCCATCTGGCCGGTTTAGCCTCTGTTGCTGGCTGTGCTTTGGCTGGCATGGCATTGCTGTACCCGGGCTGGAGCCTGGAGCACCTGCAGGCTGCCCTGGGGCTTGGGCAGTTGCTAGGGCTGCATGGCCACTATAGAGAGGTGGCACATGAAGGGGGAGGGGCAAGCATGTGTTACCAAGCAAGAGAAAGAGCCTTTGCTAAGTTTGGATTATACTATCTCAGGCTGGGAAGAACCAGGTGCCTTTTCAAACTAACCAATTTCCCAGCCTTTCACAGGCGGCGGTCGGGCCCTTCCCCTTAGCCAGTCCATTTCCTGGGTCTTCTGGGGCTCTGGGTCCCTCCCCCACTCCCATCCTTCTCCCGGGCTGCACAGATGGGCTCCGTGGGCACCACCGTGGCTCTGACAGCAGGCGCCCAGCAGAGGAATCCCCCTGCTGTTTTTATTCCTCCCCCCCACCCGGGAATGATCCTTCCTGCCTGCTGGGGGTGGGGGGTTCGGTCCCAAAGGCAGAGGGTGCCCTGGGGAGTGTGTGAAGCTGGAACTTTCTAGTGAAGCAAGCAGGCTCACCGTCTGGGTCAGCTCCCTGGTGTATTAGTCTGAAGTCCGATTCCTCTTGTGCCCTTCCTTTGTTAGTATCTAGCTGCCTGTGCCAACACCCTCCTGGATAAAAGCAGGGCTCCCTCCTTCCCTCCCGTGGCCCACCCACGTCCCTCTCTGCTCCTGCTCTGTTTTTATCAATCAGCGAGAATTACTTGCTCACACCATGTATTTATTTGTCTATTGCTGATTCCTAGAGAGCAGGCCTTGGTTTTGCAGCTAAAGGCTGTGTCTTTAGACTTGAGATCTTGGCACCTGGGAGGAGCTTAATACACATTTCCCGAATGAATGAATGAATGAATGAATGGGAATCGAAGCATTGTTCGTATTCACCTTGATTCGGCCTTTCCAGCTTCTGCTTTAGTATCTTGCACATGACCACAATCACCCCACGCAAACACTGTCCCCTCCTTTAAACACACACACACACACACACACACCCCACATCTTTTCCTCTAGTGAGCAAAGTGTTGAAGACATTCAGTGGGGGGGCAGGCTATGAGCACAGAGGGGAATTCCTGCGTTTCGCCAGCACAAAAGCCGGTCTGCCCTGTGTCCGGCTCACGGAAACTCTGTGGTGTTCACAGACTGCGTGCAGGGGTCCCTGCAGAACAGGCCCCCCTCCCCCACCAGCCCCAGCATCTGATTCTCAGCTCCATTGTTAGAACTGTTTGCGCCTTCCCAGGTGTGGAAAGGTGGGCTTACCAAAGACCCTGAGAGTCCCGGTAAAGGGCCAGATGTGGAGATTGAAGGGGATTCTCCCCATATCCCTGACCGGAAACTTTTCCTTCGGCTCTGTGGCTTCTAGGAAGGACTGGCAGTGGCCACCCGTACAGCCAGCTTGCAGACTTGGCGGGTGCGCTTCTGTTTCCTTGAGGACAGATCCACTTCCGTTGTGGAGATTTTGGGGCTTGAGGTTTTGGGGCTGATGGTGTGGGGAGACCTGAGAAATAGCACCATTCGTGTATTGGAATCAATAAGCCTGGTTTTATTGACCCCTCCCTCTCCCCCAGGGCCTCCCCCACCAACTCCTCTTCCCAGAAGGTCTGGGCCCAACTTCATCCCCAAAGCTCTTTTTACAGGAATCTGTTTCAAAACGCTCCCCGACGTGAAATAACGAGGTTGCTGATTTAAAACATCACTCGGAATTGCTCCGGTAATGATGAGGCACTGTGCTGGGTGCGGGGTGGGAGGGATGCGGGTTTTCAAGTAGGATTTCTAAAGGAGAGAGCTGATAGGTGTGGAGGTTTAGCCCCTCCTCCTCAACCGGAGGGGCGATCAAAGAACAAGTTCCCAGGGTTTGGCACCGGGTCAGGCAGGGCTCAGATCCGTCTTTCAAATCCAGCCCCCAAAACCTGTAACTAGGGGCACACGACAGACAGGACCCTCCCCCTCACACTGGTGACCCGTCAGGTCAGAAAGCAGCTTCTCTGCCTGGGTCCCCGCAGACCGGACCGAAAGGTTGCATCGTGGTGACTCACAGCGAAAGGTATTCTCAGGCCCTCGGCCTGTTTCCTGAACTGTGATGTATTCAATACCGCCTTTGCGGTGGGAGCTGTCAAAACAGCTCCGTGTAATCTTCCCCCGGGAGAAGGATCTCTGCGATGCCACATAACTCAAATTATACAAATAACTGTCAAAAGCCATTACAATCAGCGGCAGAGGCGGGTGGGGGAGGGGAGGACAGAGGCCTGCCCGATCCTCCTCCCTAGGCGTTAAGAGAAAACGCGAGATGCAGCTCCTGTTCAGTGGACGACCAGGAATGCCTCCTCGCTGGGAGTCTGGGGGAGCAATTCGGGGGCTGGCGCCCCTGGGAGAGAAGCGATGGAGTCCAGGGGAGGGAGGAGTGTGTGCTCTGACTGATTGAGTAATGAACCACCTGGCTTTGACCCCTGGGGTCGTCGCCTACTGTCTGTGACCTCGAGGCTGCCCATCAGTCCCTCATCCCCCCCACGGCCGTGATCCTGGAGCCTGCACCGGCGCTGGTGTGAGAAGGGGCTGAGCGGGTGGGGGGTGGGGGACGTCTGCTGACGGCCCCTCTCCTCACGTGTTTGCACCCCAAGCCCCATGGCCCGGCCAGGGCAGCTGCACCCGGCGCAGAGCAGACCCGGGCTGCTCTCCCTTCCCTGCGCTGTGTGGTCCAGCAGAGGCGGCATTGTAGGGGCACTCGGGGCAAGAGCCCAGGAAGTCAATGAAAATCTTTGATGTCACTGAAGTTTCAAACGTGTCGTGTCCTCGGTGACACTCCCCGGTCCCTGGGTAATGGGAGCCTGTCCAGGTGCCCCAGCAATAGTGAAGCCACCTCCCCCGGATGTGCAGTTGAACTCGAGGCCGAGCTTCCCAGACACCTGCCCCCAGGAAGGGTGGGGAACCGGGCCCTCCCGCAAGGCCCTCTGAGTCCCAAAGCAGAAACAGCTGTGGGCACAGACTGCAAAGCTCCGGGGAAGCCGGCTAACCCTCCCCTGTGGGTGGTTAGGGGCTGACGCCCTAGGCGTCCTTCCCAGTGGAGTGTTCCTTCCCCAGCTCTCCCTACGGCCTCAGCAAGGCCCCCTGTGCAGTCTGTGGGCCCACCGAGCTGGGCACGGGCCTGCGGTCTCCGCCCAGAAGCCAGAGATCATTCCAGAGCTCAACTCCCATGTGCCCTCCATCCTTGGAACCATCTAAAGCTTGCCGGGCAGGACCTTGCTGCGTGACACGTGGAGGACAGGCCAGGCGGCATTGCGGCTCCGCCCGCCCGGCTCCTCTTCTGCGAACCCTGCTGCACACTCAGCCTACAGCCGCCCCCGCCCCCACGCCCGATAGCGGGCAGCTGAGGCTTTTTCACTCCAGTCTCTTCGATCTCTCGTTCCCTTCCCTTGGAAGGCCACCCTGGTTCCCACCATCTTCACTGGTTAATTTTTACTCACCTTCTGCTGCTGAGCTGGGGGCCCTCCTTGAAAATGCCTCCCTGACACCCCCAGGCCAGGCCAGACCAGGCCTCCCCCTGCCCCTGTCTGTAGCCCCCACACGGAGGGCCACAGGTTACACCCAGGTCTGTCTCGGCCCCGCTCTCGACTGCCCTGCCGTCCCACCCCTCCTCTCTCCCTGGGGACAGCCATCTGCTTTTCTGATTTCTTTCTTTTTCTTTTTTCATTTTACGTATCTGTGAATGGATTTGTAGTCACCCTCTCAGTAATTCGCTGGCATCAAGGTGACATGTGGGATGTGGGAGGGAAGAACTGAGAGTAATCTTTATAGCTCAAAAGGGTTGCCATGCGTATTAAATTAGTGAGTAGTTTTTTCCAGTGGGACGCCCTCTGAGACCCCCCTGTGAACCCCTGGGGCCGTCAGTGCCCGTCCTCACTCAGCCCTCCCCACCCTGGAGGGCGCGGAAAGCGAACCTTCGAAGCCACCATCCCGTTGTTCTGCCCCTCGGCCCTCCCTCAAAACTCCTCTCTCTCCCCCTCCTCTCTTTTTCTCTCAAATTCGGTTACTATGAATTGCACTTGGCTCAGCTCTATTCCCACAATACCATATAAAATACTTTCATGAGGGCAAAAAAAGAAAATATTTTGTTGTTACAAAAGCACACGTTTCTCTTTGAGTCTGCACTTGTTCCTATGTTTTTCTTTCTTCTCGCTTTCTGATTTGAATTCTTTGGTTGCTTAGAAAATTTTTTTCTTTTTTTTTTTGTCCAGTCATTTCAGTCAATTTTAGCCTCTCTTTTTCGGGGTTGCGACCTTTGAGAACACTTCATCAGGTCGGTGAGTGCTTGCTGCTAGAGAGAATCTTCTGGAATGCCATTCTGATCTGGCATCATCTTTGTCAGCAAGTTCACATCAAAGGTCACCGAGCACACATAGCGGGGGTCGGCCAAAGCCCAAACAAGTGAATAGATGTCAAGAGCAATTTTTCTGGAAGTGCCTGCCTCCATGAGCAAGCCGTTGCCCCCACGGTGCATGTCCCCCGATGCGTTTGAGACATTCCCGTCGGGTCCTGGCAGTGGCCCCTCCCCACGTCTTCCAGAAAGTCCCTGCTGTCCCCTGACCTCTCTGGCAGGTCCCTGCACGGTCTTTGAATCAGCTGCGGGGGCGGGGGGTGTTTGCTGAGCTGAGCTGTGCCCCCAGTTAATTTACTCACGAAATTAGCTGCCGCTTCCCAGGTGCAGCCGTCTGTGCAAAGCTGTAGCTGGCACTTCCTCTCTCTGACTGTCCGTGAGCCTCCCATCCCACACTCACCCCCAGCCCCGACGTCCTACTCCCCCACCCCTCGGGCCCTCGGATCCTTCTCATGGACAGGGCATCTTGTCTTGTAAAGATCAACTTACCTTTTCGAACGGGTCATTTTCACATCCCCCCACGTTCACATGTGCTAGAGAGCGCAAAACAAACAAACCCTGTTCTCCTTCGAAGTTCACAGCCCACGGGCGCCCCTCGGGGGGATCACCGTGAGCACAGTGTCTGGGGTCCTTGCAAAAACGCTCTGGGTAGCTGTCAGCAAACAGGAGTCTGTGTTCTCCTTTTCCTCCTTTCTGCACAGATGGCAGCATCCTTTACCTGCGTCCACAGGCCGCTGGGGGATGTTCTGCGGCGGGGTGTGGGGGCTGGCATGAGCTCTGAGTGGGCGTTCTCCGCAGAGCTCGCACCTCTGACAGTCATGCCAGCTGACATTTGCAGGGCCGCCGAGCCGGGCACTAGGCTGAGCCTTCGGTGTTCATTTTCTCACTCCGTTCTCACCATAGCTAATGAGGCAGCTGCTGTTGTTATCCCCACTTCGTGGAGGCAGGTTTGGAGAGGTTCACCAGCATGGCTACCTGCAACACACAGCTAGGAAGCGGCAGAGATGGGAGTTGAACTCAGGCTGGGCTGATGCCAGAGGTTTGAGTAACATGGAATGGTGGCCCCGAGGCAGGTTGGATCCTCACAATTTGCACGACCCAGAGCAGACTACGGGGATATAGCTCATCATCGGATATTTTTTACTCGCTCACTGAGAGCCAGGCCTCGGACTGGGGCTGGAAGAATGGTCTTCTCCAGAAGGGAAGCAGCCCATGCTGCCAGTCTCTGTCTAGTGAAAACAGGTGAAGTGTTAGACATTGTGGGGAAATTGTAAGAAGTTTTGCCTCTGGACCAGCGCCAGACAAACTGCAGGCCACTTCCTAGGAATCCCGGCAAGTTCAAAATCAACACGAACCTCCGGGCTGTTATCACGTTCAGAGACGTGGAAACGCAAACTGTGGGAAAGGCCTGGTCGAGACTCTTCTCACCTTCCCAGCAGTGCTCAGCAGGAAAGGAAGAACCCACGCGGGAGACCACGGATTTGGAGCAGTCAGTGAAGTGTCGGCAGGAAGCTTGTCCCTACTCTCCCCTCCTCCCAGGGAAGACCCCCTGCAGGGTGAGAGGCAGGAGGGAGACAGGGAGGGGCTGCCAGAAGAAAGCTGACGTTTCAGGTCCCTGAATCCTGGGGACAACCTTATTCATCTTTCCCATCTCAACTTCCTTACCACTTCCTGCAGGAAGCCCTCCCTCCTGACCTCCAGGCCAATTTTTTTTTTCCCCTCCTCTAAGCTCCTGTGGAACCACGTACTTTCTAAAGCTGAGCAGTTGTCTTTTAGAATCGTCACTGACTAGTTTACTTGAGCGTGTTCCCCTAGATCAGAGGTCTGCAGACTTTTTTTTTTTCTGTAAAGAGCCAGATGATAAATATTGTAGGCTTTGTGGGCCATATGTTCTCTGTCACAACGACTCAACCCCGCTGTTGCAGCATGAAAGCAGCCCCAGACAAAACAAACAGTCAAGCGTGGCACTGTGCCAGGAAAACCCGATGCGTGGACGCTGACATTTGAATTTCGTATCGTTTTTGCATGTCACAAAGCAGTATTCTTTTGATTCCCCCCTTCCACCCCAGGCCATTTAAAACTGTGAAACTCTCTCCCAGCGCCTGGGTTGTCCGAACGCAGGTGATGGGCTGACTTGGCCGTGGCCGCAGGTCCCAGGTCTAAGGCGACACCCCGGGCAGGCCCGGGCGCGGACGCGAGCATCTCAGCCTGGAAACAGCCAGGCGCGAAGCCTTCGGAAGAGTGCGGCCTGAGGAATAGTTGTTGAAGGAGTACGTCCCACAAGGGGTTGCGGGGGGAAGGGAGGTAATGGTTAGAGACATTAACTCGACAGAAAAATATTACATTTGCAAATGGGTTTTATTTGCTCTAAAGACTCATTGCTTTTTCTCTCCCGCTGAATGTTATGAAATGCTAATTAGTTCCCATCACAACCGCGGTTCACAGATCTGCTGGATCTCCTCAGGCGGGGTGTGTGCACAGTGCCCTGCGCCACAGACCGAAATAACTCCGCGCAGCCCAGCCTGGGGCAGAGACCGTCCAAGGCAGGGGCGGGGGGGGGTGGCCCACGGGAGCACAGTCACGCCAGCCTCAGCAAAACCTCGGCACAAGGTCACGTGTGCGCTCCCAAAAGACGGGAAAGTGGTGTTTCCCCGGCTGACAGAGATCTCCCTGTCTGACCACACTGGGGGCTCACGGGACAGACCACACCGGTCTTCCTCTGACCACACACCCACCTTGTGGCCAGTGGACCCTGCTCACCAGGTTTCCGCACTGGGCACTGCTGACAGGTGGACAGGATGCTTCTCCAATGCGGGGCGTCCAGGGCATGGGAGGGTGTGGGCAGTGGCACTGGGCCCTACCTGCTAGGTACCAGTAACAAACCCTCCCCTGACCCCCAGCTTGTGAAATAAGAAACTGCCAACGGGCATTGACAGGGGCCCTCTTAGGGGCAAAATCGCACCCCCCCCCCAGGTTGGGGCTGAAGAGCAGGTATCCTGGATGCAGGTCCTAGGGTGCACCTGTGATGCATGGAGATGTGACTGATGTAAAGAAATGCTTTTGGGGGGACTTTCCTTCCTGTGTATTTGTGCAAAAACATCTTTTATGAACAAGGATGCTAGCAGACGCCAGCCTTTCTTTTCCCTCCTAGATGCGCATACCTGGCAACATCGAGAGCTGGCAATCCCATGTCAACCCGCTCAGTTTTTGTTTTGAAGTTTTCCTGGAGTGAAATGCCAGAATCGAAAAACGGCTGCGTTTGTGAGAGAGAAATCAGGCTTTTCCATTCTCGCCCCTTAAAGAGCTCCCACATCTAGTAATCCCTAGCGAATGGCCTCTGTTTCCTCAGCGGTAAAACGGAGACAGTCAATGTGCCCATCTCCTCAGGTTTTTGCAGAGAGTAACTGAGGAACTGAGTTTAAACCACAGGCTTAATTTACATCCCAAGGATCCTGAGGCTTAGAGCCCATAATTCGCCTGGATCCGTGTAAGCCCGGGATCAGTGTCAGGGCTTATTATTATTGTCGGTGCTGTCCAACTCCGTAGGGTACGAATGTGCTGTATCTGCTTGATCCAGAGGTTCCAGTTCTGGCAAGTTCTGCAGCCTGACCCTCATCGTTTGTGCGAAACAACCCAAGAAAGGTCCCCGAGTGTCCCCGAGTTCCACACTCAAGGGGGCAGTCAGCAGGGAGATATTTCTAACAGCCCTTCTTCCCTGCACTCTTGCCCACCTAAGTGCAGTAGCCTGAGAGAGAAGGGGAGAGAATGCCCAGTTACCCACGCCATGGTCCTCAAGAGTCCCCACGTCTGTGCCAGTAGCACCTTTAAAGACATATGTCATCCAGTGTGTCGACACCACTAATTTTGGGGATCAGGAGAATGAGAGTTGGAGGGGGTCAGCCAGCCTCCCTGCCCTGCCTTTTAAGTGCTCGTGTTGGTGAAATAGCTCTCTCTCTGGTGATGGACAACCCTGACAGCGCCCCTTGTGGGTGGTCCCCGGAGCGCCACCCCACTTGGCTGTGCTGACCCTGCTGGCCCCACAGGTGGGAGGGGCAGGGCTGGCGAGGGCCATGGCAGGCACTCACTGAGAAGCTCCTGGGGGCCCAGGTGCCAGCATCACCCCGTGTTTGGGAGTGTACCCACATTTACTTCTGATGTGTTTTCCCAAAGGAAGGACACTGGGTGGGTCACGTGTGTCCACCCTGACATGGAAACCGTCCATACAAAGAGTGAACGGTTAGGCATGGATTGTGTTTCACACACGTGCGTGCACACCCCTGCACACACACCCTCCTGCACCCAAGCCTCTCTGCACCCCGGGTAGTTTCACACCTTGAGCGGAGGGCAGGCCATCGCAGGGACTGCAGGGTTGAGTACCAGGGTCCAGAGGGTGCCAGCCTCGGCTCCAGCTCCCAGACGGAGGGCTTCTCCACAGGCCGTGGGGAGTCACGGGGCTGTGCGGAATGAATCCAGCCGAGCTGCCCAAGGCACCGCTGTGGTTGTCCTAGCAAGCCGTCACCTCCCCAGGGAGCTCTTTGGAACTCAGCCTCCCCTCGGGTTTACTGTATGTGGCTGTGGCCCGAAATAAGGAGGAGCTTCCATTGGCTGCCCTCGAGGGTCATTGCAGGTGCCTGGAAAACCTCCGCAGACACACGCAGGGGGTCTGATTCTTACCCCACATTCTCACTGAAAGCAGCAGAGCCTCCTGCTGAGCAGGCCTGAGACCTCAGCCTTGGCTGTGGGGTGCTTGCTCTGAGGTAACTGGTCCATGCCTTGGATCCCACCAGGACCCAGCAAGGGAGGCGCATTCCACACTTTCCGCCCAGTTACGTCATCCCTCTGGGCACGTGGGGGTGGGAAAGTGACCCCTGAAGGTTCCCAGGCGTTCTTGATGGAGCTTTCATGGGGGCCCTCAGCATTTGCTCCAGCTCACCTGCACTGTCCCCGTGACTCCCTCCACAGCCTCGGGACCTGACTACTGTTTCCATGTGATGTCCAAATGTACTTGCTAAAAAAAAAAAAAAAAGAACACCCCGAAAACCTTCCCAGCATGCCTTGGTCATGGGGCTGAGCTCAGAAGCAAATCTTACAGCTTTCAGGACGCTTCTCTTCATCCTTCTAAATGTCAGGGCTTCAAGTGCCTTAGCCATTTCAGTAGGATGACACAGAATGGTGACCTTCATTTCGTTAGGTGAAGGAAAAACTACACATTCAAAGCGGCCGCGACTTCCCCTCCATGAGAGAGCTTTGCGAGTAATTCTCCGTCTCTCCCGGTTCCAGTCTCCAAACCTCAACACCGCCCACAGAGGACACCCCCGCCCTCAGCGGATGAGAGTTCTCGAACCACGCCGAAACCCAAACGCCAGCAGATTCGAGCTTGTCCCGGAAGAAGCAGCCGGCAAACGGTTTCCATGGGGACAGATTTTGACATTATCAACTGCAAACGCTCACCACCCCAAGATGACAAAACTCCAACAACTTCAAAGCTGCGAAGGATAGCTGGAGGGCAAATTTTAATTAAAATGATCGAGCGTTTATGAAAAGCGTCCAATCTGTACTCTCTGAAAGGGCTTGGGAAGCAGGCCCGCGGGGCCTGGGGACGCGGGCGGCTGCGACGGCTCTGTTGCGACTTCTCACGGCGCGATCACAACATGTTAATTTGTTAATGAGCCAGGCGGAGCAGGAGAGAGCGCCTGACGGCTGGCGGAAAACATCCGGCGTACATTTCCATGTCTATTTTTAAATGAATTAAATGTTTCCAGTCAAACTCAAACTTCACATGGAAGTTTGGGATTTCTCCTGTTTTGTTTTGTTTTGTTTTGTTTTGTTTTGTTTTGTTTGAGACTCAGATTTCCCGCTGAAACAAGAGCATTCCGGTTCCTGGGACTCCTCGGAGGCCACAGAGTGATTTCTTCATGTGACCGTGGCTACAGTGACAGACGGGGCGCACGGGGCCGTTCAGAGGTGAAGGGGTGTCTCGACCTTCCCTTGTGAAGTTCCGGCCCTTGGGATCGCGTGGACTCGGAAGGAGAGACGCTACCAACAGAGACTGGGAGAAATTCCCCAGCCGGTGACTTTGTTTCTCCGCGCGGTGGAAAGGCGAGGGAAGCAGGCAGGAGGAAGGACGCAGAGCCACCAGGGAAGGCGTGAGGTGGGCCGAGTGGGTGCCTGGCCTCATGGTCCTGAGAACTACCTCCTCAAATTTGCACCCCCGTTGCCCTGATCACCTCCACCTGGAACCCCACAGCCAGAGCTTACCCAACTCAAATCAATGTATCTGTGAATATGCACCGTCCTCGGAGTCGCCTGGCACCAGGGCCTGTGTGGTGAGGGGACTCGGAGTGAAAAGCTTCAGTGAAAATTCGCAGATTTCCTATGAAACACAGGCCTGAGAGATGAGAGGGGGAGGGGGCCCTTCCCAGGGACTTGGAAAGACCTGGACCCATGAGCGTCCAGCCAAGCCTCCTCCGCATCCGTCTTCTTAATGGTTCTTTGGTAAAACCTGCAAGACAGCCATGATGATCAGTCCACCCGTGGAGGAGAAGAAATGGAGGCCCAGAGGAGGCGCTGAACTTGGTTTGGGCCACACAGCCGGTGGTTGCAGAGCTGAGGTGTGGACCCGGTTGTGTGGGTCCGAGAACCCTTGCTCTCAGCTCCACTGGCCGCTGCCCCCGAGGCAGGGCCTCGGGGCGCTCCTTCTTCTGAAAGCAGGAATAGCGTGCCACACGCGGGTGTGCCGAGCAGAGGTGTCACCAGAGCAGGGGCTGGGGCAGTGGGACAGCACAGATACAGCAAGCGCAGGTGCAGCAAGCGCAGGCGTACCACACGCAGGTGTCACGAGCACAGGAGGCTGGAAGAGTGGGGCCAGCACAGGTGTAACATGCACGAGTGTAACGCACACACGTGTGGCAGGTGCGGGGGAACAGAATTGAAATTGCCATTGCATGCCGCTGAGTGGGCTCCGATTCCTGGCAATCCTGTGGGTGAGTGAGGACCTCACGTCCCGCCCTCAGCCTCCCTGCCTAGCTCCCACACACTTGTGCCTATGGCTTCTTTTTCTGGAGTCATCCATCTCGGTATCACCCCCAAATCTGATGTGAAACCAGACTCGAGCGGAGAAGAACCATCCCTCCCACGGCTGGTCCGATGGCAGGAGCAGGAGCCAGTGAGAAGCCGGCTTGAGTAGATGATGAGATGCAAAGGACGGGCAGGTAGGAGGGAGGAGCGTTTCCTAAGCCTCGGCCTGGTTCTTAAATTTTGCTTTGAACCTTTATCTTCCTGGATAAACCAGGTATGATATTACTTATTTCTGAGGGTAATAGGAAGAATAACTTAAGGAATCTTAGTATAGTGGAAAGCTTATTTTTCTTTCAGTAGCCACTCTCTCCTGCTCTTTGTGGTCCAGGTTGGCCTATCAATCTCCCACGCCAAGGGCGGGCTCAGAAGCTGCCTGGCCAATGAGAGCGCTCCATTTCCTTGAGCACAGTGATTGGTCCAGAGGTGGGTCCAAAACTCAAGCAGACCAATCAGAGTCCTCCCCCAGATTCAAATACAAATATAGGTCGAGAAGGTTGCTATAAGGTTGACCTTGGACTGGGCCACCAAAGCCTGTTTTTTCTTGCCTGCGATAGAAGCCTGGTTGAGAATGAGTCACAAGAAATCGAGGGAAGCAGCTTGGAGAGCCCGGAAGAGGCAGAAAAGAGACGCAGGAGAGCCCTGAGAACAGATCCTTGCAGGAAGCATATCTCACTGAACCCCCACACAGCCTCGGGAAGGACAGGCCCTGATCACCAACCCTGTTTTACAAACGAGGCAACACACAGTTAATTACATGCCCAAAGGTCACACAGCAGGTCACCAGTGGAGCCCAGGATTGGCAGTGCGGTCCGCCTGCAATCCCCAGCGTGGTTGTTCTGCTGGTACCTGCTGAGATCCCACAGAGAGCGCACGGTGCAGTGGGGAGAGCTGTGTGAGCAGAACGGGAACACTGCAGTGTTATGGGGTAATGCGAGGGTCCGTGGGAGAAAGTCAACGCACTGTGCCCAGGGAGTTGAGGAAGCGCAGGGAGGGGCTACTCCAAGGAGATGTGTAGACTGAGTTGGAAGTCGGATTCGGAGAGACGGGTGTGGGCAGAGGACGCAGAGGAGTGAGGGCTTGAGGGAGGTGGGGATTAAGATGGATGCAGGTGCTGACAACGCAGAACAAGGGGGCAGCAACTGTGGGGACCCTTCGAGGTGGTTTTATATGCAAGTGACCAAAGTCCACGCATAGAGAACTGAAGGAAAAGGGCCTGAACTGGCTGTGTCACTGGAGGAGGGTCCTGGAGCACACACCCACCACACTAGGATAAGCGGAAGAAACCCGGGTCTTGGGGACTGGCGCAGGGGATTCCCCACCCCTCTGGCTCGCTCTCATCCCTGCTGGTCTCAACCTGCCTCACTTCTCTGCCTCATTCCTGACTCCAGCACATGAGACTTCCTGTGGTGAAGAATGCCACCTACTTGCCAGCTTCCATGGAGACAGAATTCCTTCTCCCAGCAAATGTCCTTCAGTCCCAGAGAAGTTCTCATTGGTTGCTTGGGTTAGATGACAAGCCGTTGGACCAATCTGATGTCAGAGGCATGGGCTACTGTGGCCAGCCTGAGTCTTGGAGCAGCCACTGTGACCTGGTGTCAGTGGCCAAGGAAGGGGCACAGAAGAGTTTGCTGAACTGACTACATACTTACATAGTCACATGCACACATGCGTACGTGAAATGACTTAACTACCTACTGGTCAATTCAGTCCGCTGGGTAGAATAGGACAGCAGGGGACCCAGCATCCTTGTCTCCAGGGATTTGTGACAAAGCCTGAGAGACTAGTCATATTCAGCGATTGGACGTGATCTCCCACCTTGGATGACTCAGCAATACATATTTAGGTTTGACACCGAAAGCATGAGCAACAAAAGAAAAATTCGTACATTGGCTTTAGCAACATTAAAATCTTTTATGCATTGAAGGACAGTATTAATGAAGTAAAACAACCACCTGTGGAACAAAAGAAAATATTTGTTGCTCGAATATCTCATGAAGGATTCTTATCCAGAACAGATAGAGAACTCCTACAACTCAACAACAAAAAGACAAACAGCCAAATTTTAAAAATGGGCAGATGACTTGAACAGGCATTTCTCCAAAGAAGATAAGCAAATGGCCAGTTGGCACTTGGGAATATTCTCGGTGTCCTTAGTCATTAGGGAAATGCGGACCAAAACCGTGATGAGACACTGCTTCACACCCATTAGGATGGCCATAATTTTTTTTAAAGAAAGGAAAACACGTGTTGATAAGGGTGTGGTTAAATAGGAATCCTGGTACATCGCTAGCAGGAATGCAAAAATGGTGCAGCCCCTGTGGAAAACAGTTGGACAGTTCTGCCAAACTGAAACGTAGAATTACCACATGACCCAGCAGTTCCACTCCTACATATATGCCAAAAAGAAATGAAAAGAGAAGAAAAGAAAACAAAGCAGGCTCAAACAGATGCTTGCACACCAATATCCATTGCAGCATTATTCTCATAGCCAAAAGGTGGAAATAATCCACAAATGTGGTATGCCCGTAAAATAGAATATTCTGCCATAAAAAGTTATGAAGTTCTCCTGGCTGGTTTGAGTGCTGTGAACCAAAGGGTCACCAGTTCGATCCCCAGTCAGGACACACGCCTGGGTTGTGGGCCAGGTCCCCAGTACAGGGTGAGAGAGAGGCAACCACACATTGATATTTCTCTCCCTCTCTCCTTCTCTTCCCCTCTCTAAAAATTAATAAATAAAATCTTAAAAAGAAAAAGTTATGAAGTTCTGATACGTGTTATGCTGAGACTGAATCTTGAAATCACTGTGCTAAGTGAAATAAACCAGACACAAAGGATAGATATTGTGTGATTCCACTTACATAAAATAGAGAGAGCAGGACAAATCATAAATATGAAAAGCAGACGAGAATTCCAAGGAGCTGGGGCGGGGCGGAGGGCATGAGGTTGGAGGGTTACTGCTTATCAGGTACTGTTTCTGTTTGGGGCAATGAAGAAGTTCTGGAAATCATAGGGGTGACGGTGGCACAACATTCCACATTTAATTAATGCCACTGAATCAAGCAGCAAATTTTTTGTTGTATATGTTCACCACAATAATTTTTTTTTACATGATCTCTGAGAGTTGTGTTAAAGTGTCTGGTCCTATCGCACATTCAAAAATCCCAAGGAATGTCCTGAGGATAGCTATCCCCAACCTGCCATGACTTGCTTTTCATCCCTGGGAAGGGAAGGGTACCGTCTCTGTCCAGCTGCCCGCATCCCATAGTGAGTCACAGAAAAAAACCCCAAAGGTAAACATATAGGCGGGGTTTGGCTTTGCTGCTGAGGTCTCTGACAGTGAGCCAAAGTGACCTGGAAGGAATGAAAGGAAAAGGCCTTTGGGGCAAATTCTGTTGAGGAGATGACAGCAGACCTGGTAGGGGCAGAGGGTGGACGGGTCTGGCTTAGCCTGACCGCTTCTAGGTGAATCCCCCCTTCCTCTACAGAAGCAGTCCTCCATCAAAACCCCAGACGCTACTTCCTGTTGCATCTTGGGTTTGTCGAGGGGTTTTCACCGCAGCATTGTTTATTTAAAAACCAAACTCAAGTGCGAATGTCCGTAACCAAAGGTTGAATAAACAAAGCTCAGCACAGCCACGTAAGGAGATACCTGCAGCCACGAGCACAGTGTTGCAGAACCGATGGTAATGACCACCGTGCAGGGGTGTCCGGTCAGCATGCTAAGTCCTAAAGAGACAGTATCGCATTCAGTCTACCGACTGCACTGTGATGGAGGTACCACAAATGTCCCCCACTTACAGATGGGTCAGCGGAGGTGCTGAGAGATCCCATAACTCACTCAAAGCCGCGCTGCTGGCCCGGCAGGCCCAGGACACAGCCCCTGCCTGGCTGGTTCTGAAGCTGGCACGCCTGATGCCTGCTCTGGGTTCTTTAGAAATGCATCCACTGAGCAGAGGAAGGGCGGAAGCTTTAGTTTCTCACTCACCCCTAGGAAGACTCTTTCCAGAGGTCACCTGGGCCAGGAATGGAGAGAACATCTCTTTGAGCCTCCCGTCCGTGAAAGGGCCCGTGTCTTTGGGTGTTTGGCTGACCTTTTCTTTAACCGGAAATCACCACGGGATTAGCCATTTTCTGCAAAGAAACTTTTTGGGTGACCTTCTCCAGGGACAAATTTGAGGGGCACCATATGCAAACTGCATTAATATTTTTTTACCTCAGCGGGTCATGCATGCCTGAGAGATCTCTCTGCACACTTGTGTATCTGCCTCCATCTCGCTCTTCATGGATGCTCATTCATCCGTCCATTCATCTGTCCGTTCATCCGTCCGTCCGTCATCCACCCAAATGTACTATCGGTTTCTTCCACCTTTATGGGTTTCACCTCACTGGAGGGGCTTTGGGGGATGGTTGACCCCGTCTGCTTTGTCCCGAGCGGACACTGGTCTCTGCCCTGATTCCTCCCAGTGAGAGCAGAGACCGGGCTATGAGTCACTTATCCTCCTTTATTCTCACACATGCTTACCGCTTCGTATGCTGAACACTCTCCCCTGAGCCCTTAAGCAGGTTCTCCTAAGCATAAACATGGCTTTCGAGGCTTTAGGGACTCGGTTTGCACTTCGCGGCCACCCGCTCAGAGGTGCAAGTCAGATCCCTGTGGAGCTGGGGACAGCACTAAGGTGCACCTTGAAATCAGCAGGTGCGGTTACTGTGGAGTCGCGTCCCTGTCCCACCTGTGGGACCTCTTGTTAAACTGAGGTCCGAACCATAGTTAACAGGCTCTCAGAATGAGGGAGACGCGGTGTTTAGGACTCTCTAGAAAGGTGTTCAACCACAATGCATATGACACATTTTATCCTAATTCAAAACCTTCCCTCTTGGGGAAGCCGGGACACAGAAGCAGCCCTCTGCCCCGACTTCCCAGCAAAGAAGGGAGACGTAAATAGGAGTGTTGACTGACCGAGCTCCCACCACGTGCCAGCTCTGCACCAGGAGCCCGGGACAGGGTCTCCCTGGGGGTCACAGAGCCCTCAGGTGGCTCACGACGGGCCCAACTTACAGACGAGGGGTCTGAAGCTCGGGGAGGGGTAGGGCTTGTCCAAGGTCCTGCAGACAGGACAGGAGTGCAGCTGGGGTCCTCGCCTCTGTGTCATTTGTCCATAGCCAGGTCTCTCAGCCGGGGCGCCGACACTGTGGCAGGACGGTTCACTGTGGGGGGTGGTCTTGTGTATCGTGGGACGCTCGTTCAGCAGCATTCCTGACCTCCACCCACGAGGTGCAAGGGGCATCCCGCCGCTGGCCGGGACCACCAGAGTGTGTCTGGATATTGCCAAACGTGCTTGGCGGGGATGAGGTGCGAAACTCCCTGCTTCCCTGTCCCATCCCGGGTACCAACCCACGTGGCCAGGTAGGAGGATGGGGTGTGGGCCCTGGCCCCTCAGTGCGGTGCCTTTGCCCACGCCAGCACCCAGGCCGGAGGTGTCGAGAGCAGGCACCCTAGTAAACATCTCAAAAATGAGTTGAAAAATCAACCTCTCCTAACCGGAAGCCCAAAGGATCACAACACATCAGCCAAGAGAAGCAGCCTCGTGCCTCGGTTTCCCCATCTGTAAAAGGGTGATGATAACAGTTCTCACTTTGTAGGGTTGCTATGGGAACTGGATGAACTAAGAATTGTCATGCCTTTAGCTCCATATCGGGTCCGTGGTGATTTCTCATTAAATAAAAACATACAAGCCCCAGAGCCCAAAGGTCAGCTGGAGGAGGCCGAAGGGACGCAGATGGCCGGGGAGCATAGCCTGGCCGTCCCCAGGCCCTGTGGGAGCAGACGCTGCGTTTGGTTGGGGCCTCGAGTGGCATCCTGACTTTTAAAACTTGGAAGGCTTCACACAAGAATGTAAATTCCTGGTTTTGTTTGAAGGATCTGGGAGACCTGGTGTCCATCCCAGTCCCCGCCTGTCCCCTGGCTGCGTTTGAAGGTGGGCCCTGCCGGGCTTTAACCTGGAGCAGGGCTCCAGCAGCTCCATCCCCATCCCCTTGAAAATCTCCGAGGCCTCCAGAACCCCAACCCTTCAGGGGGCTCTGGGCTGGAAACAGTCTCTGGGGGACCACCCCTGGGGGTCCCCCACCCATCGCCTCGGTCACCAGGCCAGGTGACTCCGCATCAGGATGCAGGGAGGACAGTGCTGGCAGCTCCAGACGCTCTCTCCCCTGTTGAGCTTTCCCAGGCTCTCGGGGCTCTCGGTTTACGTTTGCACGATTTTATCTCATCAGGACGCCGAGTGTGTGGAGCTCTCGGAGAATTGAAACCAAATGGGCAGGGAGAGAGAGTGCACGGGGAGGTCCTCGTTCGCCCGCACAGAGGCACAGAACTTCACCGGGGCCTCTCCCCGCGGCAGCGCAAGGGCAGGGGGCGGGCACTCGCAGGCTGGGTGCCCCGGGAACACGGGCAGGGTGGGAAGTGCCACGCACACGTCTCAGAGCCACAGGGACACGCAGGGTGATCTCCGCAACTGTGGCACGTCTGAAAGGGAGAAACTGAGGCCCGGAGAGATGACGAGACTTGTCGCATGTCACCCAAAGCGGCAGAGGAAAGAGCCCGCCATGATTTATTTCATCAGCTGCCTGGGCTGGGGATTTCTTTCAGATAAGTGTCTTCTAACCCTTCCCTGCTCTGGGGTCAGACAGGTGTGTGCTGAAGCGCCACAAGACGCCGGGAAGGTGGTTGGCACTGGCCCAGCACCGGTTTCTCTCTGTAAAATGGGAAGGATGAGGCCACTCGTCACAACACGGGTCGCCCAGGCCTCCCCACTGCTCTCGGGGAGGATGGCTTCAGCCCCGCCAGGACACAGAAGCCCAGGCTCGGTGTCACTGAGTGCGGATGCAGAGCCGAGAGGACACCACAGGGGCCCGAGGAAGCCCCTGCCATAGCTCAGCAAGGACCGACTGAGCATCCGCTGCGTCCTCACAGCCCCTGAGGGTCCAGGCCCAGTGCTGCTGCCTGCCCTCCGGGAACAGGGTTCCGAGCCTCCAGGGCCGCTCAGGCGGGGGCAGCTGGGAGGCCAGTGGGAAGGCCAGAGGGGCAGAGTCAGTGAGAGCTCGGACTGGGCCCTCGGTGCCGACTGGGGCACAGCTGTGTACCCCCCACCCAGGGGATGTTCGGCAATGTCTGGAAACACTTTCGTTGCCCAAACCAGGGCGGGGGGGTGTGGAAGGGAAGCAACTGGCAGGCAGTGGGTGGAGGCCAGGCCCGCCACATCCAGGCCTGTCCCCGACAGCGGAGAATTACCCTGCCCAAGTGCCAGTCGTCATGGTGGTTGGAGGTCTGGCCCAGGGACAGCAGTGAGGATGGAATGAGGGGCAGATCGGGGAGATGGTGCACAGGGCGTGGGCCGAGGGGCTCCAGGTTGGTGCTCACGCTGTGCCACGTGTCCTTGGCGAGCGTGCACCTTCTTTGCCCGACTTTCCTTCCTTGTGGGGAAATTGCGTGCCTGTGGATTCTAAGAACAAGGGCCCCCAAGAGCTCACCCCTCCCCCGTCCAGGCTCTTGGCGCAGCAAAGGGCAGTCCAGCCCCTGATGCAATTCGGAGCTGCAGGGGAAAGATAGCATCACACATTTTTTAAGAGTCAAACTCAGGTCTGGTTTTGCAGGTTAAAAAAATAAGTGGTGGGGGTGGGGTTGGGCAGTTGAGAGCTCATGACATGAAAATGTGCCTGTGACCCTCTCAAGCTGAATGTGGGCGCCCGCGCTGAGGACCGGGGGAAACGCCCATCAGCTGTACTCCGCGGGGAGACTGGAAACCTTTTTCTTCACTCCCCACAAGACATGAACCCAAACAACCACGAAATAAGCAACCTGGAGCTAAGACGACTCCATCGGTGGCTTTTAGGAAAATAGAAATAAATGGGAAAACCCCTAACAGAAAACACACCCATTCAGTGGGGCCTTTTTGCAGGACAGGTTCTTGGTCTGGGACCGGAAAGCCGGAGAACCGTCCCCACCCTGTGGTGCTGCACTGTCCCCAACTAGACAAATGGTGGCTTTCATTTACTCGGCCTTGTCCTGGGGCCGCAGGGTCCGGGCCCAGGACGAAGACAGGCGGCTCAGAGCAGAAGCAACACAGTCCCATCCTCACGATGCAGGTTTTCATTTGTCACCGCCTCCAGCGGCCCGTGTGCCCCCCAGAAGGAGGCGCTGTGTGACGCCAGGGCAGGGGAAGGGGAAAGGGGGCTCCCTCAGAAGGGGCAGAAGGGGTGTTGTTCCAGGCTCGAGAGGGCTTCCTGGTCCAAGGACCTCCCCTGGAATGCTCCTGCCTCTCTTTACCTGGCTAACTATGGCTTGCATCGGATTTTAGCTCATGCCTGGCTTCTTCCCAAGCCCACCAGCCTGGAGGGGACTCCAGCATGCACCCCACAGGGCCCTGTCCTGGACGGCACTGAGCCCAGGCCAAGTGACTGGCTCCTCTGTCACTGGATGAGGTTGCCGGGGCCAAGGGGCCCAAGGCCGCGTCTGTTTCTGTTCGCCACTGGGCCCCGGCTTCAGAACGGCACCTGGTGTGCTCAGCGAGCGCATGTTGAGTGAAAGAATGAATGGATGGATGGGTGAGCGAATGAATGAATCAAAAGCAGGAAAGTAAAACTGGGGTTTCTGAGAACCCAGAGAGCCCGAAGATGACCGCAGGTCCGGAGTGAGTCTATCAGCCGCCTCAGCAACCTGGCCTCTATTCACCACTGGACCAAGGTCACCCTCCTTGGCAGATGCCAAGAGTGGAACTGTTTGCTAGAGACAGGAAGTTGACATCATCGGATCCTGCGGGAAAGCTTCAGGGAACAGGCTTTCGTTTGCCATGGCAACCTGTGAAGGCCAGACCTCTGCCTGTATGGGCGTGTGTGTTTGGGGCTAGGGGACCAGCACTTCTGAGCTCAGACAAATGTTGAGGCAGTGACAGGGCATGTGAGCAAAGTCCTGAAGGTGTCAAAGGGTGAACGTGAACTTGTTTCCCAAAACCCAGGGTGCCCAGTCTCCAAGGCCTTGGTTTGAGGGCAGATAAATAACTAACAGGGAGCAATCTCACAAGACCAATTCGAGAGTGGCTGGAAACAAAAGTTACCCCCAGACAAACGACAAATACTTTTTTAGTGTATGTCCCATACACAGCACGTGCAGTGTTTTATCTGGCAACCCCACCACAGCTGCGGGGTGCAGACCTCCCAGAGCCCTAGGCTGGCGGGGTGACGACGCCTTTCCTCGGCATCTTCTGGGAGTGGGGAGTCTGCTGGGAGACACACCCATTATTCAGCGCACCCTCACTTCAGGGGAGTGGTCTCACCTTCTGCAAAGTGACTCATGCTGAACTGATTAGCTCCAGAGAAAAATAAAAATCAGAATGACTGAGCGGCTGTGATGACAGCAGAGCCGTGTGTCAGGCCGCTCCTGTGTGGCCGTCGCCTGATTTACAGCCTTTTGCTTGGCCAACCCCAGGTGGGGAGAAGACGGGTGTTCCACACCCTGAACCCTTCTCATCTGCGGGGGCGCCTGGGGAGCTGTTGACAGAGGCTGGGGGAGGGGAGCTTTTAGGGGTGCTGGCCTCCTTGCAGACCGACCCTGGGCAGTGGGCACAGGCAGCCCGGTCAGTGCCATCTTTGTTTGCCCCCATCGGCCGAGCTCAGTAGAGCCCGTGCCCCCTAACATCAGCATTTTTACCTGTTTCCCAGGTAAACGCTCACCCAAGGGCTCTCCATTTGACCCAGGGCTTCGCTGTCATTTGCACGATTCCATAAAGGTTTGGAAGATAGGCTGATGCAGGACGGTGTCCTCCCCTCTTCTGGGCTGGGGCAGCTGGCCTGGTTCCTCTCCCCTAGAGCCTCAGTTTTCCCTTCTATAAAATGGGCATGGTGAGAACTCTGGCCCCTTCATCACAATGTGGTTGTGACGTATTTTTTTTAAGCAGGTTTACTGGAGATCCTGGGATTCTTTAAGACATTTTAAAATGATATTTAAAATGATTATAACATTGTTTTCAGTCTTTTTCTGCATTGCTGAAATAGTTTTCTATCCACTTAATTTTATTATTGTATTTTTTCCATCACCCTTATAACCCTCATTCTCCCAGCAATCCCCACACTGTGCCGTCCATGTCCATGAGTCCTTTTTCCTTTTTGCTCCATCCTGCCACCCCTAATGGCACCACCCCCAGCCCTCAGCCTGCTCTCTGTCCATGAGTCTGTCTCTGTTTTGCTTGCTAGCTGTGAGGTGTGACTAGAGGAATGCCACACGTGTCTTTGGTACAGGAGCCCCTGGCAGCACACGGAGGTGGGGACCCTCCTATGGTGCGGGCAGGTCCCAGCCACGCACACGCGCACACACACGCACACAGAGGAACAGCTCTGAGCTGAAACAATGTGGATGGGAAACCGGCTTCGGCTTCAGGGACCTGTCGGTGACACCTAGCACACCTCAGAGTCTACTGCAGCTTGTTCTGGTTTCAGCACCAGGAGGGGAGGCGGGACAAGGGAACACCTTTACCAAGAAACAGATGAAATCTTGTTTCTGTGCTTTTGGAAACCTGAGCAGATTTATCTCCTAGTTGGCATTTTGCTTCATGTGCTTTGTGTCCCCACATCTTCCCGAAGCCGGGGACCAGGGACGTGCAGATGCTTCCAAATCCATCGGTGTGCCACCTGCAGCTGCACCTTCCTCCCCTCTCTGCTGACGTAATGTCACTTCCCCCCACCCCTGCCTTGTGGAATATGCGTTCTGTTCTTCCCCCAGAAAACAGGAGGGATGATACTCTGTCTTATCCTTCATGAGAGTAGTATGTTCACGCTGGAAACTGAAAGGTAATTCACTTAGAGAGGAAGGAAAAATCAGATTCCAGCCACTCACAGGGACACACTCATTCTGTTTGAAAAATAACATTTTTGTTCCTGATTATTATCTGAAGTGAAAGGTTATTGACGTGGACCTTTGGAAAATAGAGACATAAAAAAAGAAAACAAAATTCCACTTCCCAGAGATAATGGCATCGCTGTTTTCGCATAGTTCCGTTCAATCTCTGGCTCCCTCTCTCCACACTTGAGATGTAATTACATAAACTCCCTTCATGACTTACAGCTTGGAAGGCAGTTTTTAATCATCTCGTCTCAAATCATGAGACATTTCCCATGTCCTTTTGTCCTGGAAAACATCCCTCCCCTGGTTGCTCAATGCCCGTTCCTTCCTGCGGTTTGGCAGGGGTCGCCCTCCCCCGCCGCTGAGCATCTAGGTTGTTTCTGGCTTCTCACCACGGCGACAGGGACGGTTCCCTGAGTCCCAGCCCACTGCTCTGCGCCCTGTTTCTGCTGATGGCCCGGGGACAGATTTTTCAGACATCTGAGTCTGCGGAGAATGAATGCATCTATTTTAAAGTTAGAATGAATTAAATGTGAATCTTCTCCTTTTCTGTGGACACTCAAAGAGCTAACTGGAATTCCCGGGGTGGAGCGGAGTAAGGGATGGAGCACGGCAGGGCTGGGAAGCACCTCTTCACCCTGGCAGTTTATGGCACTGCGGGAAGGGTCGGAAGCTCGACGTGCAGGAAGAGGAGGGGAATTTGGTTCTCCCTGAAACATCTGTGCATAGTTCCCAACTTCCGACACAAACTTGGGTGCAACGAAACCACAGTGAACCCTCCTGCTCAGTCTGTGGATGCCTAACGCAGAAATGAGACGGCTCGAGCTCGCCAGGGGGTTTTCTGGGGGACGTGGGGCTCTGTTCCCAGGAAGACACGCTTGCAGAACGTCTGCCTGGAGTTTCCTTACAATGTGCACTCGGCCCGATGCCTCTTCTGCAGACGGAGCTGTCCATGGGTGAGCGTGAGCCCGCATTAAGCCAGCGCCAGCTGTCCCAGGATTCAATCCCTTGCAATTTGGAATGGGTTGAGCAGCTGATCTTTATCTCACACGAATAAAGCCAGGCTTCCTGGGATGAAAGGGAATCGCCGGGGAGAAGCTGCTGACTCGGAGAACCGTGTGGTCCTGCCCCAGCACGCAGCACCCTGCCCGGGACCCCCAGCCCAGAGCACCTGGACCTCTCCCAAGATGCCGTAACCAGCCAACACTGTTCCACACCCGTGCACCTCTGTCCCCACCCCTGAGAAAGACTTAGCATGTGCCCCGAACCCCAGGTCCTACTACGTGACCTTGGGTAGTCACCAAACCTCCCTGATGATTCCTACACCTATCTTAGAGGGCTGATGTGAGGATTAAGCAGGTTCATGCATGTAAACCATTCCTAACATGCCTGCCAGGGGATCGTTATTTTTGCCACGAGAATGGGAACTCCAGGGGACAAGCACTCTGTCCCTCTGGCTGCCACACACCGGCTGCCTGTAACAGCGAGGGGTACAAGGGAGCGTTCTGTAAGTGCGGGCACCCTGCTCACCAGCACCCCCAGTCTGAGCGTCCGGTTAGTATTTTCTGAACCCAGAAATGCGTGCTGCCTTCCCTCAGGCGGGGGTCTCTGGGTCTCGGGGTCTCTGTCAAAGACGAACGGTGAGCTGATGTTTGCCACATGCTAATAAGGCCACCTGAACAAACCACCTGTAGCAAAGACCCTTGTTTCCGTCTCCCAAGCTTGTCCCGAGTGCGCCACCCTGCACCGGACCCCGGGAACGTGGCCTCTGCTCTCTGGAGCGCTCTCCCCTTGTGGTGACAGGCACGCACAGGAGACGATGACACTAAGGCAGTGCAGTGGGTCAGCACACAGGCGTGGGCTATCTGCAGGGAGCGGCTGAAGTAACACATTCCATTTAAAATACTTCATAATTATAAGGGGGACCAAATACTAAGGGCTATGGGGTAGATTTAATACTGAGTTTTGTTTACAACTTTTAATTAGGCCCGACTGGTGTGGCTCAGTGGGTTGGTCGCTGGTTCAGTTCCCGGTTAGGGCACCTGCCTGGGCTGAGGGCTGGGTCCCCAGTTGGGGACATGCAGGAGGTGACTGATCGATGTCTCTCTTTCACATCGGTGTTTCTCTCCCTCTCTTTCTCCCGTATGTCCCCTCTCTCTAAAAAATAAATAAATAAAATCTTCAAACAAAACCAAAACAGCTTTTAATTAAAACCTTGTCATCTTTAAAAAAAAAAAAAGAAAGAAAACCTTGGCCTTGCTTTATAAGTGTCCCTGGTCTATGTCAGATTTATAATTGGCACGACAGCACAGGATGGAGAGAGATGTCTTTGAATTCTTCATTTGTCACTGTCTTTAAAGATTCTTGAATAAATAAGGGATAAAATATTTAAAATCCATGTTAAAACAACATTCAAAACAGGAAGAAAAAACCAATAGGTGAAACTATATTGAAAGAATTCAAAGATGTCTTTAAAATGGCATCTGTGAAATACTGCATTTTCCTGTGTTCGTGGGAAAGGGTTCCACGCCCCCACCCCCAACCCCGGAACGAACTTTTCCGCATCTTTCTTTGTTTCCAAAATGAAGCTGAGGCTCTAATGTTCAGACTGCACGGTGGCCATCAGCGGCCTGGGAGGGACTTTATTCTGCCCCAGCCTGTCAGCTGGAGCCGCGGCCCAACCCCCTGCCCCACCTCCCACTCGCTGCATCCCGGCCGAGACCCATGCAATTTTCTTCTTATTTCATGAGCAAAGAGTAGCGCCCACGTCCGACAACAAGTTCTGTGCCGGAACAAAGCACGCTGAGGGGGCGGCGCTGCCGTCGGAGGCTGTTTTAAATCGGGTGTTCAGCGCCAAGGCACGGGGGTGGGGCGGGTCAAGATCTCCTTCCACAGGGAAGGTTCTCCACGCGGGGCGTTTGGCTCCTCGGGGGACATTTAGAAATGCCTGGAGATGTTTTGGGTGGTCACGTCTGGGGGAGGGGTGTGACCCGCATCTAGAGAGTGGGGTGCCCAGGACAGCCCCACAATAGAGAATGACCCAGCCCCAAGTGTCAAAGACGCAGAAGCTGAGAGGCCCTGCTCTAGGGGCTCTGCAAGTCGTTACAGTGCCCTCGCCTGTCACACACCGAGCCAGAAGGAATCCGTTGCAGGCGGTCCGGGAGGAACTGTGATCCGATTCAGGTTTCAACAGCGCCCCCTGGCTGTGGTGCTGGGAACAGACAGCAGCAGAGAGACCGGGGAGGTGGGGGGCGTGCCCAGATGGGAGGAGGATGGGTGGGGAGAGGCGACCTCAGAGTTCCTCCCCACCTGTGGTGTCTCCTCCCCCAGTTTCTCCGCACCTGGGAACCAGACTAAAGAAGTAGCCCCCGCACCCCACAAAATTCAAACAAGATTTAAAAGGGGTGGGTGAGTCCTGACCAGGGTGGCTCAGGTGGTTGGAGAGTCATCCAGCAAAGCAAAAGGTCGCCGGTTGGCTTCCGGGTCAGGACACCTGCCCAGGCTGCAGATTCAGTCCTGGGGGCGTGCAGGAGGCAACAGATCGGTGTTTCTCCCCATCTCTCTCTCCCTCCCTTCCTGTCTCTCTACAAATAAATAAATAAAATCTTTTTTTCCAGTTTCTTTTTTTAAATTTTATTTTAATCATTGTTCAAGTACAGTTTTCTCCCCTTTACTCCCAATCCAGCCCACCCACCACTCCCTCCCAACTTTCCTCCCATTACCACCCTCCCCCTAGTTTTTATCCATGTGTCCTTTAACTTTATTCCTGTAAACCCTTCTCCTTTTCCCCTGAAACTCCCTCTTCTCTCTCCTCTGGTCATTTTCTGCCTGTCCTCTACTACAGTGTCTTTGACTATATTTTGCTTGTTTCACTGTTTTGTTGTTTCTCTCTCCCTCCCTTCCTGTATCTCTAAAAATAAATAAATAAAATCTTAAAAAAATAAAAAGTAAACTAAAAGCAGTGGGTGAAGTTCAGGAGGGATCTGATGAAAATGCTAGAATTATGACATATTAGAAAATTGGGCACAACATCCACATCCCATAATAAGGGCCTAGCTAGGTAAAGCCGTGGGCATGAAGCCAGCATGGGGGGCAGCCTGTGTCCCCCTCTGCTCAGAGGAGGCTCCATCCCTGCGGTCACCTGAGTGACCACAGCAGAACAGGGTGCCCAGTGCCAGGGTTGTTAGAGTATGTCTTCAGAGGGGAGAACCCAGGGCGGCAGGGGGCAGCTGGCGGTCCCCAGAGAGCAGGCTGGCCCGTGGGTGGGCGAGGGGCTGGCTGGTCTGAGCCCAGGTGGGCAGGGGCTTGGCACCGGCAGTCACCCGTCTGCAGCCTGGCCCATGGGGCTGCAGGATCTCGCCTCTGCTCCCCGCCCCACCCACCACCCTGTCCCCTTTCCCAGCCCATCGGCTGTCATTACAGTCAGCAGTTTTCTTACGGGCTCATGCAGAACAGGTGGGTGCAGGGCTCCGGGGCTGGCCTGCCTCCCCATGGGAGGGAGTTATTTCCAATAAACTCAGGCGTTTTTAATGAGTTCTTTACAGCTGCTAAATGATTAAGCCCAAGATTGACAAGAGTAACTGGTAGCCCCGAATCTTGGCAGCAAATGAGAGGAGCAGCCCCACCCTGCTGTCCCCTTCGGCGTTCCTGTAAACGGCAGCAGCGAGGCACCAGCGGGAGCTGGCAGAGCTCGGCGGCTGGTGCGGCGTAGTTAGTAGTCTAATAAGCACCCGTGTGTGTCTCATTGTTACCTGGGAGACCTTCCTTTCCTGTCCGCCGGCTCTGACGCAGACGTGCATGGGGAGCGACCTCTGTCTAACAGGTACCCGAGACCAGGGGACCCACCGTTCTGTGGGCGTGGGGACAGGGCCTGCCCCTCCGAGGTTGCCAGACAGAGCAGCTAACATCCAGGACTCCCAGGTCCGCGCGAACTTCAGGTAAATAGCAAATAACTGTTTTAGTGTAAGTATGTCCCAAACACTGCCCGGGACATGACCATACTCATTCAGGAAAATTATTCAGTGTTGGCCTGAAGCTCAAATGTGACTGCATTCTGTGTGTTGCAGGCCATCCTAGTCCCAGGGTTAGACCTGTTTGAAAACTCTTCTCACCTGGGGAGCAATGCGAACAGTGGTCACTGCCTCCTCGTGGTGACCTTCCAGGGCACCAAGCGTTGGAGGCAGCTGCGTGGTGAGCCCTTGGCGGGCAAAGTGTCCCACAGTGGTTAAGCAGGGGCTTTGGAGTCTGGATTCGAATCCTGACACTGCCACTTTTTGGAGGGGCTATCTTAGTGGAGTTACTTGCCCTCTGTGAGCCTCGTTTTCTCCCTGCGGGGAAATGGGCGTGGTGATGGGGCCTGGTTGCTAGGGGTGTTTTGAAAATGTCATGATGTGGTTGGTAGGAAGCAGTCAGCATGGGGTCTGACGCTCAGGTAGCCCCAAACCACGGAACCGCGTATTGGTTTATGAACCGCCGCTCCTGTGGAGTCCATATGGATGCCGTGGACCGGCTTTCGGTCAGAGGGTCAAGATCGGGATGCCAGAGTTGGAAGAAAGCATGGCCCTAGGGGCAACGGCACGACCCTAAAAGGTTGGGACATTTGGCTCTCGAAGGCAGAGAAGGTTGACTCAAAAGGTGGAAAGGGTTCAAAAAGGACACCCTCGTCACACAGTCCTTGCGGGGGGCCATCTGGGTGGAGACAGCGCACCTGAGTTTGAGGCCCAGGCGGAGGTAATAACCCTGCCCAATGCGCCCCAGAGGCGCATTCCACCGCGAGCCTCCCTGCAGGGGGCGCTCCGCACGACTGGTGTCATCACCCTGTCCCTCAGCCATTCGAGTCCCTTGACTGTTGAGTCCCCATAGCTCTGAGCGCTGGGCCAGGCTGCAAAGGGAATCAGCGCTCTGCCCTCCAGGAGCAGACTAGCGGGAGGAGGGAGGAGCCCGGATGTGAGCGGGGACGCTGGTGCCTCTCGTTGAGTGACTGTGACTTGCTAGGCACCTTTTGCACGTGACATGTCATTTTATGCAGTCCTCAGGTCAGCGGTGAGAGGTCGAGTGTTGCGGGAACCAAGGCCGCAGAGGAGAAGACACAGCTGCTAGGGAGAGCTGCTAGTTTCTGACTGGAAACTAGGCCGAATTTAGGTCCACGAGAGATGGGGGGTTGAGATTCCAAGCAGGAATCAGGCCAGATCTCTCCAGGGAAAGTCTCGCCCTCTCCTGCAGTGAGTTTCAACCTTTTTCATCGGGTAGTGCGTAAACAAACTAATGACTAAAAATTCTGTGGCACACCAAAAAAATACATATTTTGTAGATTTCACACAAAAAAAATAGGTATGATTTTGATTCATTCACACCGGACGGCTGCTGTTGTGTTGGCTGCTGTCATTTTTGTATGCGACAATCTAGGGGAAAAGAGGTTCCTGCCCCTGACTCAGTAGTCAGGCATCACATGTTTCAAAAGTTCTTACGGTGCCCCAGGTGAAAATTGCTGGTCTACAGAAAAGAAAACAGAACTAAACAATACAGTTGCCACAAGACACGTGTGGCTATTAAAACTTAAACTAATTAAAATTAAATATAATCTTTAAAAATCCTCACTCAAGGATGCATTCACCGATTTTAGAGAGAGAGAGGAAGGGGGAGAGAGAGAGAAACATTGATGTGAGAGAGAAACATGGATCTGTTGTCTCCCACGCACGCCCCGACGGGGGACGGAACCTGCAGCCCAGCTATGTGCCCTGACTCTTGGTGCACGGGCCAACACTCCAACAAATCCAGCCACAGTGGCCAGGGCAAAATTAAATATGATCTAAATTTCCATTCCTCAGTCACACAGGCCACATTTCAAGAGCTCAGCAACCACACATGGCCAGCGGTGACCACACTGGACAGAGTGGACACAGAGTGACCTCCTCATGCCACAAAAATTCTGTTGGGCAGCCCTGCCGCTCTGAAGACTCAAGGAAAAGTTCTTGAGTCTGTAGCTAAATTTTCCAAGGCCTTAGAGAAAAATATGTCTTGGGCCCCCAATTAAAAATTCAACCTTAAGTAAGGGTTCAGGTTGTTTAATTCTGAGGACAAACTCTAAGTGCTGGGTTCCTGTGGGGAAGGTTCCAGAGCCCTAAAGAAAAATTCAGGGTGGAATATGTATGTATGTTAAGAGTACCAGAACCCTAAAGCTCCCATCCTGAAAGTTCTAGAACTCGAATAATCTAGAGCTCTTGACATAGAGTATATTTCCATTTCTGCCTTTTACCCTCCTCCTAGTGGATGGTCTGATGAAATGATCATATGGAGATGTATTTGGGGACTATACAAACCCAGAATTCACTGGTTTCTGGGCACAGGTTCCTAAATTGACTTTTGGATGGTTAAGTCAAAACTGCAAAGCTGGAAGCTATATGAACCCCTGGAGGTGAATTGTAACATACATCCACGAGGAAGGGAAATGAAGGTAAAAAAGTACATTGTTACAATTACATTGGATTGCCAATAACAGAGAACTCGAATAAGTGACTTAAATAAGGTAAGCCCATTTCCTTCTCATTTAAGAGATATCAAGAGGAGAATAGGCCAGACTGGCACTGACCCCAGTCTTAGGCCTCTTCATGGTCCAGTAGGGCTGCTGGAGCTCCAGCCATCACGACTTATTCCAGGCAGAAGAAAGGAGTGAGGAGGTTGCACTGAGAAAAGGAGCCCACTTCTTAGCCGAGTCAGCCTGCCTTTGAGGAACCTGCCAAGCAGCCCCATGCAATGAAATGACTTCCTTCCCCTTAGATCTAATGCATCATTTCTACCTGCTAGGAATCTAGAAAGAAAGTCGTTTAGCATATTACCACTCAGAATAAAAGCAGGTTCTCTGTTAAGAAGGAAGGAGAGGGGAAAGGAAGGAGGGAGGAAGGAGAGGTGATATTTGCTAGGCACTTAGCAGTCCTAGTTGTACGTGGTATGGGTCACACAGGGTAGCTAACTTACCCCCCAACACAGAGGAGCAGATGAGGAAATTCAGCCTGTTCCCTGAAACGGCAAGGCCTACAGAGGCTGGGTTGCACAATAGGGAGCGGTGCGGAGTGAGGCAAATGGGAGGATTGCGTCTCATTCCAGGAGGCCTCTGCCACCCGGCCCTGGCTGACTGCCAGAGCCAGCCGGTTGGTTCCAGTTTTGTTTGTTTGTTTGGGTTTTTGTTTGCTTGTTTTTTAAGAGCATCAAGAAATCTCAATCACAGAGTGTGATCTCTCAATTTTCAAACAGTTAACAACAATTTTAAAACATTTAAACAATATGAGTAGCAAGTAAATTTGGCATGTTTTGATCCAGAGGAGGCTACAAGTTTTTATCTCTTGACTATAGGCAGGAAAATACCAGACCTTCGTCCCCTGGAATTATCTAATGAAATGGTAACAGTCATGAAGGGGGAGGGCAGGTAACATAATCAAATCCACCAGGGTTGGGAGTTGTGTGTGACCCTGGCTGCTTGTCACACAGCCGGGGGAGGGGCGCAGGGCCGCTGTGCAGAGCTGGGTGCCCAGGCCACACCGAGTGATGAGTGAGCGTCCTGGGCCTCTAGTCAGCCTCCTTGTACGTTGCAAAGTCTCCCAACCGTCCAGCCATGCTGGGGCCAGGCCACGTGGAGGGGGTTGGGGGGAGGGAGGGGAGCCATACTGCATCATCTCGTGCGTGCCTCCAGGGAGGCAAACCGTGGTCGAGTCTGAGCCTGCCCGCCCGCCCGCAGCAGGGTGTTTCCCAGGTCCCGGGTGGGTGCCCTCTGGGCTGAGCCAGGTCTCACGGCCGGCCGGTGTCCTGAGACCCCAGGGTCCACAACACACAAAGATGGTGAAGGTCAGCAGAGCCAACCTCGATGACAAATCACAGGGTGGGGGGTGGTCCCAGGCCTCGCTCTGGCGCTCTGGCTGGTCACAGCCGAGGACAGTGTCAGCACCACACAGATGTTTCGGCTTGCCATTTCTTTTCTCACCAGCTAAATGCTGGTCAGTGAGATCATGGGAGAATCGCGCTCCACAGGTCTAAAAAAGTTCGTTCAGGACCCAGAGGTGTAGAGGCCAGCCTCCACTGTGCTGAGTTTTCCTCCTGTTCTTTGCACAACGCGCAAGGTGGTGTTGCAGGGGTGTCCAACCGTTAGGTGTCTCTGGGCCACACTGGAGGAAGAATTGTTATCTTGGGCCACATGTTAAATGCACAAAACTAATGAAAACTGATGACCAAAAAAAAAAGGCTTTCAGTAAACTTACTTAAGTAAATTAAGTAAAGGTTTAAGTGAGTTTTAAACGGAATGCGGTACAGACACCATAAAAATAGGTCTGCCCACAGCAGCTAATTGTCAAAAATGTTCTGGGACGATCACACCGGGTTGGGATGTAAGTTTATGTCCAGGCAGAAGTTAAGGTGTAAACTTGGACTTTTCAATTCACTCTCTGCCATGGGGCTTCCTTTGCCCAAAAAGCCCACACTTTCTGTGTTATTGTTTCCGCCTTATTAAAGGGCACGCATGGAGTTTGTATCTGCATGTAACAAAGCAGATGGGCCTCCTCCTTTCAAGCAAAACCCAGTGTCCACAGGTCCATGAGAACGACAGGGCTTCTTCCCATGGGCCACCACCCCGGGGCGAAACAGGACACATTTTATACACCTTTTTAAGGACAAATCCCTCGTGTAATTAATTAAGCCTGTAATTATAGGCTGATCTTTAAAAACGTAATTTGTAGTTTCCCTACGATACTCATTCTGAGCCCGACTTCTGATGTGGCCTAAATTATATTGGATCCAATTTTTATGACTTGGAGACTCAGGAGGCCTGGTCTGCGATTCATTTAGATTGTTATTTCCATATTTATTTCTTCATAGCAACTGGCACTTCCAGAGCCACGAGACACCGCAGGCCTTGGACGCGTTAGTTTTACGTGAGCCTTGTGGCCGCCTCCTGGGGGCCGGAGAGATGGTTCCCCTGCCCCGGTGACTCCTCACTGTCAGTCTTTGTTCGTCGTCCTCCGGAGGGTGGACAGTTTTATGAAACAGGCTTCATCTTGCTTTTGCCATTAAAAAAGAAATCTCTGGATTCGAGTACGATCCCCTGTGCATGAGTTAAGGAGGTGGGACTTTGGGAAAAGAGAGGGATGGGGTTTTGATGTCTCCATCTCTGCGTGCCAGCTTGTCAGACACCGAGGGGCGACACCCGCCCGCCGGCTGCCATGCTCTGCAGGAGGAAGGGTGCCCGGTGGCCTCAGCTCACTGGGTGTTTCTGCGGGCTGGGATTCTCTCAGCAGTGTAAAGTGTGACCGTAATGCTGGGAAAAGAGAACTCTCTTTAAGAAGGTTAAAAAGGGAAGTGCTGTCAGGGAAGGGGCAGGGGGCAGGGAGTGGGGCTGGCAAGCAGGGCCTGAAATCACTAATGGTGCCTCCTCTCCTGGCAGGGAGACTTGAGCAGAGGGGTCATCGACAGCAGGCTCTTCCAGGTAGCGGGGCTGAGCCCCCACTGCCCAGCGGCAAGGCCCGAGTCTTGGCCTGTCAGGGCAAAGGCACCGGGTCCCCAGGTCAGGGACAGTCCTGTGAGTGCTTCTGGCCTGGTAACGCACCCTGAACCTCACACCCCACAAGGCTCTGAGGCCCACCTGTCTCTTGTCTCAAAGTGAGCCGCCCGGGAGAGTCACTTTGGTTTTTTATACCTGGGGAAGGAGTCCCTACCTGCGAACACCTCCCAACAGGGGCATCCAAAACAAGCCTTCCCTTCTAAGTAGCTCCTTATTTTGGATTTTCACCCTGGAGACCGTTTTCTTGTTGATTTCGCGGAGGCTCTCAGAGGGATTACTCATCCCTACCAGGGGGAGGGACTGCCCCCCAAATACCTTTTGACTCATTTAGGGTTTCTATCACCTTGCACGAACTTTGAATGATGGCTTTTGTCAAGCAAATTATTACTAGGAAACACCTTTGCAAGCCGTCCGTACATGCCACCACATCGCACCAGCCGTGGTCCAGGCCATGCAAGTCTGGAGGAGCTCGGCTCAGGCAGGTTTGGGGAGAAGGTGGCCCCCTCACCACTCTCCCTGCAGCCTGGCCCCGGTCCCCTGGCCGCACAGTTCCCAGGTGGGTCTGCTTGAGACTCAGGCAAGTCAGGAAAATAAGCCAGCTCTGCTGACGCCTATTGCCCTCGCTTTGGTGGTGGTGGTGGGGGGTGTTCACTAGCCCCACTCCCGACCTTCCTGCCTCCACTGGAAGCTTCGGTTCATGCTTTGCTGAAAACTGTCCTCCAAGAATGAAGATACTTGCCCCAGGAAGGAAAACCCAACCCAACCCAACCCAACCCAACCCAACCCAACCCAACCCAACATACTCTTCCTAAAAACTAGGGACAGCCATTTTGTCCGTAGCCAGTGTGTTTGGTAGGAGTTCTCAACCCATTAGAAATAGAATTGGGGGTGCGGGTGGGAGGGGGTGGGAATGGTAAAAGTTCTGATGCTGAGGCCCCACCCCTGACCCACAAGACCAGAATTTCTGGCCTTTTTTGTTTTTGTTTTTGCTTTTGCATCACCTTCCAGGGAAGTTTAAATGTGCAGCTGGGAACCACCGATTTAAAGCAAGGAGGCTTTAAGGCAAGAAGACAAAAAATTCAAAGTTCAAAATGCCAAAAGGAGTAAAGAGTCACCAGGTACATTTCTCAGAATCCCGAATCTCCCCGCTAATCCAGGGCGTCCCAGGTGGCTGAGAGCGGGAAGAGCCAGGTCCAGACTGGCACGGGGCGGGCCCAGGGCAGGGGGTTTGGCGTTCGCAGGGCCCCCTCTGCTGGCCACAAGGTCCAACCCACGCTCTTCCGGAAAGGGCAGAGCGCAGGAGCCTGCTGCCTGGTGGGGCTCCCTGGTGGGGCCAGGCGGCAGGAGAATTTCCGAGGCAAACACCAAAAATGTTGGGGGCGCGGTGGGGCGGGGTCCACCTTTTATTGCACCAACGCCAATGTTTCAGGAAAGACAAGGCATTTCCCAGCAAAAATGGGAGTGGGAAGCGACTGCAGAATAGAAGTATTTTGGCTTTAAGGGTATCTGTAGCCTTCAGAAAAACCTTACAGCATCGTCCATATTTTCTATTATTTTGCTTCAGGCCCGTGAGCACCAAGTACTGGGACTTGAGCCTGGGGGGCACTGGCTGGAGTAGGAACTTTGAGTTCAGATATTACCCCTTTGTGGTCGCTGCCAAGTCGGCACCACAGTCCGAGCCAGCGTCCGGGGCCCTGTGCTCAGAAGGACCCTGTACTTGGTGTTACACTCAGCTGTCATCGTCCTGAGATTCTCGCTGCATTTTGAACAAGAGACCCTGTGTGTGCATCTTGCACGGGCCCCGCAAGTGAGGTAGCTGAGCCTGGTGTGAGCGGGTGAATCTGTGCGAACACATGGCTGCCGGTTACTCCATAACTAACCGTTGAGCCTGGGAATAAAGACAAGCTGGCAGGACGGACAGATCAGAGCCTCCTGAATTCGCCAGCCCTGCACCTGCCGCCTCCCCTCTGGGCTTCTCGTTAGTGGACTAGTGATTCTCGTATGATAGGAAATGACCCTCTGAGACTTCCGGACAGCCAGGCCCCATGCCACCGGGGCCCTGAGGCCGGGTTTCGCCAAGAGACACACAGAACCGTTTAAGGCATCATGGAGTGGGGCAGAGGGTATACAGTTCAGAATAAATCACTAGGTCACAGATGCCTGGCTCCTCAGCCTCGCACCCTGTGCACACAGAGCTCTGCGGACGCCTCTGTCTCGCCCCCTCTCCCGCCTCCCCGCTGCACTCTGCTGAGAGACGGCGCTCTGTGACTCCTCACCCTTCTGCCGGTCCCGTGAGCAGAGGCACCGACAGCTTTTCTCCCAGATGGTCACTTCAAGGATGTTTGCAAGTGGACCATCTCGGAAGGCAGGGCTTCTGTCGCCCTCCAGGGCACAGGGCAGGTTTTCTCAAAGACCAACATCGGAGGGCTGGGTTTCGTAAGCTCGGGATTCCTTGGCAGTGACACACGGCTCTGCTCGCGCAGCACCCCCTGGGCCACCCTGCCCTGCTTTGCCCCTGTGGGCCTCAGGGTGTCGGGCACAGAGGCAAACACAAACCTCATGACGCCTCCTGTGCTGTATGTAACCAAGTCCTTCGTCTCTGACCCAGGAGCCTCCTGTCTTCTGCCAGCATCTGCGGAACGTGAGAGGCTCACTGGTTAGCTTACATATAGGTAAGGAGTAAATAAGAGGGGGGAGTAACCCAACGTGTGGAGTTTGTATACAGGCTAATGAAGAGGTATATAAGTTCTACACCACAGGGTTTGGTACATAGGAGGCATTCAAAAGAGAGTAGCAATTTGTCTGTGGCACATGTGGTTGTTGCAACGCTTCTTCCAGTTAAATAGCAGAAGCAAAACCAAACTGGCTTAACCAAAAATTATATTTACTGGTTCACCTAGTTGAAAAGCCCCCGTGGTGGACTTCAGGCACAGCTGAATCCAGGCATTGGAACAACGCTGTCAGAAAAATGACTCACTCCATCCCTGCTTTTCTTTCTTTAGCTGAATTCATTCTCAGGCAGCTTCCCACTTTTCCGGGCTTACCTCCCTCCCCTACCCCAGCCTCTCAACCTCAGGGAAAAGAGAACAGCTCCTTTTCAGTATTTCTGCAAAGCCCTTGGGTAGGCAGAAATCTTCGCCCTGGCTGGGGTAATATGCCCTTTTCTGAGCCTCACCCACCTTCCACGAGCTTGGGGGAAGGGGCAGAGGGTGGCACCTGTAACGAAAAGAAGGGACGAGCAAGGCAGACACCCAGCATGCTCACCGTGGTCTGCTGAGCAAGAAGAATCCCAGGACTCGGCACAGCTGAGGCCATTGGGTGGGCAGAGTTACGGCAACCATGCTGGGCCTACCCTCCAGTCAGCTTTTCCAAGATCGGCAAGTGTTTCTTCAGACGCTTGCAGTGCCTGGGCACCCAGAGCTGGAGGCACGGGTGGTGTCAGAAGGAGGGATACACAGTGGGGACCCCGGTGAGGTTCCATGCAGGGTGGGGAAAGGGGCGGCAGTGTGGCCAAGGAGAAGTCTGACTTTTTTCAGTCGAGCCAATCTCTCCATCTCTCTTTTCTAAAGATTTTTATTTACTTATTTATTTTTAGAGAGAGAGGAAAAGAGAGGGAGAGAAACATCCATGTGTGGTTGCCTCTCACATACCCCCTACTGGGGACCTGGCCTGCAACCCAGGCACGTGCCCTAATTGGGAGTTGAACTGGCGACCCTTTGGTTCACAGGCTGGCACTCAGCGTGAACCACACCAGCCAGGGCTCCATCTCTCTCTTTGCAGCCAACAGCCGGAGGTGCTGGTTGTCCTCTTGTGCGGATACAAAAGTCACAGTTAGAAATCGTGGAGGACAGCAGCAACTGCTCGGGCCTCTCCTGTCTCTCTGGCTGCAGAATCACCGTGTCCAGTTGAGGACAGCGCTTGGACAGCTGCCCGGAGGGTCTCATACTACCCCGGGTCCCTCCCCCCGGTGCTGTGGAGCCCCCTTGGCAGCCCACCTGCTCATCACAGACCCCCCAGCACACTTTCTCTCCTCACTCAAGTTCTGCCCACACAGCACACGAGGCCAGTAAAGAACTGAGAGACGCAGCCAGGCGTCTTCTGGTTCTGCTTCCCGAGGAGAGGGGGCTGGGCACACGCCCCCAGGTGTTTTGGGGAACCACTCCATCTCTGGGTGAGGAAACACAAAGGCAGGTGGCTAAAGGCACATGCACCTGCTGGTGACAGCCACTTTGGGGGTACGTCTTTATGTCTGCCATGGCATCATAGCTGCCAGCTGACACCCTGTCCCCACCTGGCCGAAGAGGCAGCGGTGTTTGTCAGTCCAGCCCAGCCCTCTGTCTGTCCCCGGCCCTCCGGGGGAGACCTGGCCTCTTCCCAGTCCTGGGGTTGCCCGGCCGCCCCAAGGGTCTTCAGGTTGTGCCGTGGGTCCATCTCTGTCTTCATGGGGTGTGCACTGGGGCCTAGGGGACATCTTGTCACACTTAGTGACACAGATAGATGTTTGGGGGTGTTTTCCATGAAAAACTGGTCAAGCCTTTTCTCACGTGGGGCCAGTGTTTATTCAACATGTAGCCTTCTATTTGGAAACGTTTATATGAAATCTCCATTCCTGTCTCTGGTTTTGAAAGTTTTCTTTGAAAATAAGGAATTGCTGTTGAATTCATGAAATTCCTCTTTGACATCCATCGAGGGGCTAACACAGTGTCTCCTTCACCTCCTGGTGTGAGTTGTCGACACGTTTCTTCCTATTGCAGCATTCTTGTGCCCTTGGAGTGAGTGCCCCCCACCCCCCCCGCTGTCCCCCACCCCGTCATTCTGCAGCCTTTTTGGAATTCAGAGGCCCTTCCTCATTCTTCTCCAACTCATTAAGGTTTTCTTGGGTTTACTGGCAGTGAAAAGATGAATGTGAAGAAGTCTACCATTGCTCTTTATCTTCTGTTAAATAATTAAAAGATATTGTTACACCGGAAGCAGGACTGTCCAGAACATGGTTCTATATTTATTGGGGGTTTTTTGTTTTTTTTTTTTGTCGAAACGCCGACATGTTCCCAGGCAGCACATAGTGCTCAACGTCACCCCGTTTCTCTGGCTGTTCTTTTGGGGGATCTTCCTTTTCCCTGCGGCCCCCTCCAGGTGGGTTTCCACAGCATTTGTCCTGGGACACCTCCTCTCATTCGGCCTAGCCCCCACCCGCTTCCGCTCTGAATGATCTGCATACGCAGCCTCAGCCCCTCTCTGAGCTGCCGGCCCCTCGGGGGGCGGGGGGAGGCTGGTGACCCCAATCCCAGGCCTCGGGCCAGGGTCACTGGACAGACGTCCAGGCCGGGCCAGGCTTCCCACCAAGCTGGCCCTTGGGAAGTGTGCCCCGAAGGTGACTCTCCTGTGGTCCCTTGAACAGATGCAATCAGTTCACAGAGGAAAAGCAGGTTTTGTTTAGTCTTTTCCGGGCTCTGCACGCCTGGTGTCTAATCAACCTGGGAGCCAGCCCTGGGGCGATGGGCTCCTCTGGGCTCCAGGCAGCCCCTCCTGGCAGGTAGGGTCCTGACCTGCCTGCTGCTTGTGGGAAGATGGGAGATTTCTTCCCAGCTGCCCCCCTTGCCACCACCTTTTCCATCAGATGAAGAGAAACGTGGCCTCTGAGGGGTCTGTTCCAGCAACCCCAACTCCAGGGGGCAGCTTCTCTGGTTTAAAGGACTAAACCTGCTCCAGGGCTGACCCCGTTGGAATTTGGAGTGACCTTTGACCTCTGGTTAGCCCAAGCCAGGGTTCCAACCAATTGGGGTCTCGTTGCCCCAGGGAGCCATTTACAGTCAGAGAATTGGCAGTGGACACAGCGTCTCACCTTAAGATAGACGGAGAGCCCTGACTGGTGTGACTCAGTGGATTGAGTCCAGGCCTGGGAACCAAAGGTTTGCCGGTTCGGTTCGATTCCCAGTCAGGGCACATGCCTGGGTTTCGGGCCAGGGTCCCAGTAGGGGGTGCATGACAGGCAACCACACATGGATGTTTCTCCCTCTCTTGCTTCCTCCCTACCCCCCTCTCTAAAAATAAATAAAAAATCTTTAAAAATTTAAGGAGAGATTTTAAGGACCATCCCCCAGTGTGGATCATTTTTGTCCAGGCCAGGAGGTGCAAAAGTGTCCCTGTTGGCCTCTGGGCATCCCAACAGGCAGCCCACTCACTGGTCCTCCTCAGCAGGGACCAGTGAGAATGGACCATTTCCCTTTGGAGCCCCGCCCCCACCCCATAAAGCAGGCTTCCAGGAGCCGAAGCGTCAAGGGAAGGAGTCTGGGCAGAGAGGACTCCAGCCAGCAGGACGTCCCAGGGTGACAAGCCACTGGCTGAACTCTTGCTTCCTAATGGCCTCTTTCAGTGCCAACAGGTCCCAAGGCACACGGCTCAACGGAAAGCAGTGTTTTAGTGTTTTTACATGAAATGTTATACACTTACAGAATGTTCCCGAAAAGCGCAGGGAAGGAAATGACAATCACCCTAAGGTCTGTCAACGGAGACGCAGCCCTGCTCCAAGAGGGGATGACAGTGTCCCTCCACGCTGGCCCAAGGGCCGGCCTTGTGGCCCAGCAGGGCCTGGCTCATCCGCCCTGCGCGCTGCTCCGGGCCAGAACGCCGAGCTCTCCGCCCGTGTTGCAAATACCCGCTGAATGGTCCAGGGTGTGGTTCCCCACATCACTCCCACGTGATGCCAGTGGATGTTAAAATGAGTGAACAAACAAGTGAAAAAGCAAGTGATTCATGAAGGAAGGGAGGGAGGACGTTCAGTAATTTGAAAAAAAAGAAGTAAATGAATAAAATACGAAAATACACTCATAAAACAGCCCTTCTCTGCACTCCATATGCCCCCCCCCCCCACTGCCAGCACTCACTTGGTCCCCGCAATACGACCCCTCCCATGTCCTGGTGTTCCTCGATTGGTCCAGAGATGAGCCTGGGAGCCAATCAGAGCCCTTCCCTGGGAAATGCTCCCTGGGTGTCTGAGAGGTAAGGCGTGAACCTTGGGGGTTGCCCATGCCAAGTGGCCAGAGTAGCCCAGGAAGCCCATGCTCCAGAAAGGAAAACAAAAAGGCGGGAACAGGGAGAAAAGTTGCGTGAGCAGCTCTGTGCCCCGAAGCCTCCCCGGGGTCTAGCTCCTGCAGCTGATTCTGGCTGGGTTCCCATCGCTCCAGACCCAGAGGCTTGGACGCAGGGCCGTAGTCTGTGTCCATCTGTGAGCTGGGCATGTAGCACCCCAGGCACTGCAGGAAGGTCCGCGCTGGCCCAGGGGACTGCAGGTTCCACCGACGAGCCAACCTCCCTCCTCGGGACCCTGTGGTCTGGACTTGGGGTCCATAAAGCCCTTTCTGACACGTCATCCTCTGCTCCTCAAGACAGTCCCTTGAGATGGGCTCACCGCCTGTGGGACGGAGACCAGCTTCCAACAGCCCTCTCCCAAGGCCTCCCTGTGCCAGAGTCTGTGCCAGATTCCAGGATCAGACCCAGGCGCTACGTGCTGATTCACCAACCGCTGGCGGGGTCCAGGTTGCCTCACCGGGAGCAGATGAGACCAGCTTCGGGGACCCCTCCCAGACCCACCTCAGTCATCAGCAGAGCGGGGGGCACGCCTTTCACCACGCCCCAGGGATTACAGGGAGCTGCCTGTCTTGCCCCTGTTCCAGCTATTCCGGGTTCCCATGACCCAGGCCCCAACCACGAACCCGGGGAACCGCATCTGGAGTCACGTTCTGCGAGGCAGGTCTGCCCTGTGGTTAGAGCGCCCGACCGGGTGGCGTCTCTGAAGTGCACGAGACAGTGCTCCTCCCTGGTCCATGAAAGCAAAGGTGGCCCCAGCGGGCTGGCTGTGTGGAGGTTGTCTGCCCAGTGAGAACCTTGGGGTCAGCTAAGCATCTTGTCCATCTGCACCCATGGCTATACCCCGCAGGGCATCACTACCAAACTCTGCTCCCCTGGAGCTTGCTGGCGCTGGGGGAAATGGGAAGCCAACACACAGAACAGTCATGCACTTCAGTAAGGGCTCTGCAGACAGCAGAGCAAAGGAATTCAGGGAAGAATGGCTGGGGGACTGGAGGGGTGGTCTGGGAAGGCTTCCTGGAGGCAATCACTCAGATCGTGAGATCTAAACAGCAAGGAGATAGGCAGCTGGGATCTGGAAGAAAAGCGCTGCAGGCAGAGGGGGTGCAAGGGCAAAGGCCCTATGATGGGAGGGAGCTGGGGACCCAAGGCCTGGGCACATCTATGTGGCTGGGGTGAGGGACCCTGGGGACCAGGGGGTGCCACAGGGAGACAACAACGTGGGGCTTGGAGGCCTGGGAAGGAGTTGGGTTTTGTCCTAAAACAATGAGAAGCTGCTGGAGGACTTTACTCGGGGGGTGACAGTGGCCACCTGACCCCCGTGTGAAGAGAGAAAGGAAGGCCCAGAGAGGGACCAGTGAGGCAGCCATTGTCCAGGGCAGACGTGCTGCCTCCATAGAAATTCTTTTCCGCCCCAGATCTGACCCAGGCTCAGACGAGGCCTCTAGGTGCCCTGAGTCTGGGCCTCCTTTAACCCATGACTCTTCAGCCTCGGTCTTTGGTGGCACTGACATTTTTGAAGAGGACAGGTAGGGGTTCGAAGGCTGAGTAGCATCTGGCTCCCACGTGCCTCGGTCATAATTATTCTGACCTCGCACCCACCTCTGTCCAGGCAGTTCTGTCCACATCTGTAAGGGGGATGAATGGTGCCCCCCAAAGATACGACCACGCCCTGACCCCTGGAGCCCATGACCCTGACCTTATGTGGGAAAAGTCTTCGCAGCTGTGATTAAGGGTCTCGAGATGAGATCATCCTGGTTATGCAGGTGGACCCTCAACCCAATGACAAGTGTCCTCGCAGGCGACACAGAGGAGGAGGAGGCCGTGGGAAGACGGAGGCAGAGATGGAGCGATGTGGTCACAAGCCCAGGAACACCTGGAGCCACCAGCAGGTGGAGAGGCCTCGGGAACGTTCAGCCCTGGAGACTTCGGAGGCAGCCCAGTCCTGTCTGCACCTCGACTTTGGGCTCGGCCTGGAGAACTGTGAGCGAACAGGGCTATGGTTTCCAGCCACCCAGTTTGGTGATCTGCCACACCAGCCGCAGGAGGCCAATGCGCCACCCCTCTCTCTGCCAGAAGATCAGTCTGTGGTCAGCCTCCCCCTGACGCCTTCCACTTCCATGAAACGTTTGTTGATTGACAGGTGTATAATGCAACCCCCACAGTCTGGGGACCATCCGATGGGGAGATGGGGATCTTTAAAGGGGGGGCGGGGTCCTCCTCATTCAGGGACAGCAGCCCCAGCCCAGGAAAACCTCTCAGAACACCCAAGTGTTTCTGGCACTGGCCAAGGGGGACAAGAGAAGCCACTGGCATCTGGGTGGCCCTTAGTGGGAGGGGGAAGCTCCCCCACCACTAGGAACATGTGCTGGGTGTTAGCTGGGCCCCCCAGGCCTCAGAACTGGGGGGAGGGCAAAACCACTCCAATTCAGGCACGTCCACCCCCACCCCGCCCGCCAGACCAGGAGGGGTCCCACTTGCCTGGAGGCAATGGCTGGGGACACACGCTGGGGCCTCGTGACAGGTTGGCCCATTGCATCAGAAGGAAACAGGTTGGAGTGGGAGATGGGGGGTTGGCAGGCTGTGGGCCCTGGTGCGGCCTGCAGTGGCCAGGATCCCAGGGCCCTGTGCCCAGAGAGGGGTACCCCGGACACTTTACTTTCCTTGCCCCCCAAAACCTGGATTCACTTGGCACCCCAGCCTCCCCCACGCAGGCACTAACCTGCCCCCAGGGCCCTCAGCTGCACTGGGCAATGGAGCAGCTCCAGGGAGGGGCTCTTCCCTGTTTTCAGTCTTCTTTGATGTGTTTTGTTTTTAATTTTAATAAAAAGGGGACATAAAAAACCTTAACGAACTGTGGGAAGTGCTTCTTTTGTACCACGAGGAAGAGCTGGCAGTGTCCCTGGGGCAGCCTGGCGGGTCTGCCCCCCTTTCTGGGGGAGCCTTGGTCTACCGTTGGCACCCATCCCCTGCCTGGCCCCTCCCCCCGGCTGCCCGGCTCCCAGCCTCACCTCCAGCCAGGTGCCAGCAGAGGGCGCCAACAGGGCCCAGGTTGAGCAAGGCTGGTCTAGCTCAAGGGTTTGTCGTACAAGGTTGTGAACGCAAGTCTGTGGATGTTTCTATGTGGGGGCACTTATGGAGATTTTCAAGAGTTGTGTTAACAGAATGCAAATTTGGGTGTCAGGACTTAATTTTCAGAAGAAGTCTCGGGCTGTCTCAGCTGCACATACGGCTTTTGCCTAAGTCGCTGTCTCTGTGCGAAGCCTCTCCCCACCACTGCCTTCTAACAGCCTCTGCCTGGCAGGGCTTGCCTGGGATGCTTCTTCCTCCAGGAAGGCTGCCCTGACCTCCTAGGGCTGCCTCTACTTACCGCCTGGTTCTGCATCTGCAGTGGAAGCGTAGAGCAGGGGACACCAGGCCCCAGCCTCACTGCTGGCACCCTCCACAAACCCCCACACACATGCCAGGCTGCCCTGTGAGCTCCCCAGACACCCACCCACTTGCCCGCCTGGTGATTTGGGGAGGGCGGCTGGCCACGCCTTCCTGTAATCAGAAACACACCTGCCTTGGAATTGATACTCAGCTGCATCAGAACTGGCTTAATCAGGCCGAAATGGCCTCAATGAACGTTCCAATGGGAAGCCGTCCATTCCTGCACACGTCAGTACCTGTGGTTTGGGGCGCACTGGGCCAGCTCCCAAGCGCAGCTGACTTTCCTCTGGCATGAATCAGACTGGTGTTTTTTCTTCTGAGCATCGTATAAAATAAACCCACTGAAGCCAGGAAAACCACGTCAGGAAGTAGGGGAGAATGAACCTTGGACAACTTTTCAGTTAGGAGACTTGTAGCTATAAAGAAACAGACACCTACCAGAGGGGCTTTAAAACACATCTTTATAACTTCACATTGCGAGTCCCAAGGAGGGCTGGCAATGCCAGATTGCTCACTTGGGGGCTCGTTAATGTCATTGAAGACCCAGGATTCTTCTACCCTCCATGGGTCAGCTTTGGGCCTCAGGCTCATCTCCTCGAGGCACAAAAAGGCTGCACCTGTTCCAACCATCACCTCCTCACCAGCTGTATTTGAATGCAGAGAAGAAAATTTTCCATCCAGTGTCCCTTTTTCAGACTAAGGAAAGCCTTTCCTGGAATCCCTTCAATGATGTCCAATACTTGGCAAGGAGAATTTCATGCCCCCATTGGCTAAAACAAGGGATTAGCAAACTATGGCCCGAAGGCCAAGTCCATTCATCCCCCACTTTTGTGAATAGCCACCCCCATTCACTTCAATGTGGCCGGTGGTCACTTTCACGCTTCTGGCCGAGATCGTATGCCTAAAACCCTCCCTAGGTGGTCCTTTGGAGAGGAAGTGTGCACCCTCTGGTTCCCATGCATAGAGGCTGATATTGGACAGAAGGAGCCACCCCTGAGCACACAGGCTTGTCCAGTGAGGGGGGAGGGGCTTGGAGAGGAGGGCGGGATGATTCGGGCAGGGTCCCAGTGGTCTCTGGTTCAAACCCAGCATTGCCTCGGGCAAGCTGCGGATCTTTGGGGAGCCCCTCTTTCGGAGGCTCAGCTCTCCATCTGAAACGAGGTGAAAGCTTTCGCTGCTGTTGCTCGGATTAAACGAGGTGAGAGACCAAAAGCACCTGGGACAAAACGGGCCCCAGAGTGTTCCATTCCCTTCAAGAATTTCCTAATGAACTTATGCCTTTAGACTCCCCGCCCCCACCCCCAGAAGAGAGGCTGCCAATGGGATTTGTGGTTTTACTAACGAGAATCATAACATTGCTCCTGTTCTTAAAAAAGTCAAGTGGCCCAAAGTAGAGGGATTTTAGGAGCTTTCCGAAAATCAGAAAGAGCTGACGGTAAAACTCCATGGGGGAGCTGTGCAGCAAGGCGGTGGGGGCGGGGTGAGCATGCGTCCACGAGAAGCCTTTGCTCGGCGCTCAGGGTCCAGGGTTGTCTCACTGTCCCCGATCTGTGCTGTGGGCTGCAAGCCAAGGCTGGACAAGACGGAAGGCTGAGCGTGCCCCCAGCGACAGGCATCAAAGGCGGGGGCCCCAACTCCGCGCCCCCAAGAACCTTTGTAGATATCACAGCCATGTTTTGAAAGAAAAGGGCCGCTAAACAAAATGCTTTCATTAACGAATTTATTCCCCTTTGTTTTCTTGGAAAACAATCAGAAACACAGGCACTGGCCAGTCTGGACTTCCGCTGGGACCAGAGACCCAGAGACAGAAGCGGAAAGAATGGCTGTGGGTTTGGGCAGGGTCCCAGTGGTGTCTGTTCCCCAGTACAGGGGTAGGGAACCCAACTGAGCAGAGATTGTTCCTGCCAAAGTGAGGAGCTACAGGGGTTTGCATTTGGGCCGCCTCATCCTAGGAAATGGCCTTCTACTCTTTACAACGCTGGCAGTAGCTTGTAGGGGCACATGCCTGGGTACACCCCAAGGTGAGGGTACCCAGAGAGAGAGAGAGCGATCCCCCCAACCAGCCAGGAGAACCTGGGAGAGGCAGCCTCCAGGGTGCCTGGCAGATCTCCTTGTGGCCACCAGAGGGCAGCAAATGCATCAGTAAGGGAGTAGTTGGGGAGCCCGTGGGATTTCAGATACCTAGGTGGTGCCTGGCCCTCATCACACACCCACACACACAGTGAGTGATGAAGCAGGGACTTGAACCTGGGCTGCTGACTCTGCATCCTGTGGGGGCCTCTACCTGGCTCGATAAAAGGCTGGGCCCAGGTCCACTGCTCCTGGCCCTTGGTTGGGCGGGGCAAAGGAAGTCACCAGCATTATCCTTATTGTCTCTTCCCTGTTAGTCAAAGTTCTTAACCCTTCCCTCAGCTGTTTCCTCCTCCCCACACCTAGGAAGCCTCCATTCACTCACACAATCTGCTCACCTACTATGTGCCAAGCAATACAATAGTGAATGAGACAGTCTGGTGGGGGAGGGAGGCATGGGCATTGTGATGGGATAGCACAGGAGCTTCGAGAGCCTGGGGCAGGAGGGACATCAAGGAGGGCTTACTGGAGGAGGGGGAGTTTTAAGGACTGGAGGTTAGGCGGCCAAAGGGGAGCAGGGAGATTTTTTCTCATCCAGTCATTTAAGAACCACAGATAAAGCAGTGGGGTGGGAGCTGGCGGCAAAGAGATGCCCTGAGACTCACGGGCCAGCAGGGGAGGCAGGCAGGGTGTGAGCGTGTGCAGTGGGCTTGGTCCGAGCCATGATGGGGGCCCTGCAGGGGAGCAAGGGGCAGGGAACAGGGCCCGGAGGCTTACGGGGGCGCCCAAAGAGCAGCATGGTGAGAGCACAGGCTGAGGGGTAGCAGCCCGGCTGTGAGCCTAGCTCGGACAGATGCCCACCGGTAGCCGGGGGAGGGGGGGCTCATTCGCTCTTCGGAGAGCCAGGCTCCTCACCTGGAAAAGGGGAGTGACCCCTATCACCTCAAGGGTGTCGTGGCACCTGCCACACAGCAGGTACTTGGGGCGTAATCACCAGGTGAGTGAGGGAGGGTCTACGGGCCTGCTCTGAGGGCCGTGGCTGAGCTGCTGTGGTCTCATTATTATTTTCTGTGTGGGGGAAATCCTGGGACCAGGTAAAATCAAAGACGGAGTGGGCGTTTCCCAGCAGATTCCTGTCACTGGTGCAGGCGACTCTACCTGCCCACCAGGGGGCGCCTGCGCTTGCTGGGCTGTCTCTCTCACACACACACTCACCCAGGCATGCCCACGCTCACACACACATTCACAGCTGCACACTCACACTCGCTGACACGCACATATTCCCACACATTCACTCTCACACACAGTTCACACACAGCGCCTGCGGGCTCATGCTCACACACACCAGTGCATTCGTGCAGTCACACACAGCACTGTCACAACGACACAACAGCTCGGAGTCACAGCAGCCACACAGGGTGGTGGGGGGTGGGGGCTGGCGTCCGAGCGTCTGTGGAAGCCGCTCCACTGCTCCAATAAACCCCCAGCCCCGTGCCCTCCGGCGGCACGGACGGCAGGGCTGGCTGGGCCCCGGACATGCTGTTCCTGTGCCTCAATCTCCGCCGTCTCTGTCCCTCTCTCCTCTCTCCCTCCCTCTCCATTACCTCCGTGTGCCCCTCTCCGTCGTCTGACCCTGTCTCTGCACCCCTCGCTGCCTCCCTGTGGGCACTTCTCTGTCTCTTCACCCTTCACTCTTCCTCGGTGCGCGAGGCTGTGCGTCCGAGTCCCCACCTCTCTGTGTGTCCCCGTCACCGTGGCTGTCTGCCTGTGTCTCCCTGTGCAGCAGCAGGCAGAGCCTGGGGAACAGATTCTGAAGCCCTCCCCCCGGAAAATTCAGTGTCCCTGGGCCTCTCAGGCTTCCCTTCGATATGGACCAAGTCCAGGGTCTTGGCGGAGGACGAAGGGGGTCCAGGGGTGGCCCTAAGGACACTGGCTGGGGTCGCCTGACAAGATTCCATGCTGAAGGGCTCAGGCCTGATCTCAGACGCAGCCCCCACCCAGCTTCCTTGCCCCTAATGCTTCTTGCTGGCCACCCCAGGTGACATTGTGCCCCCACCCTCTGTGGAAGCCCCATCCTTCCTTATGACTCTGAGCAGCAGTTGTAAAATCATGCCCTGGAATTTGCCTGAAACAGAACACCCCCCATAAAAGTCCCCCAGTCCCTCCTGTCTGATTTCATGAGCCATCGTCCGGGTAATGGCTGGGAGCAGCCCCCGCACCCCAGGGGAGCCTCATCCAAAGAAGACCTCCCTCCACGGGGCCCCCACGCACGTGGAGACATGCTCAATGTCGATAGGGCAATGCAAATCGAGGCCACAGAGCCCCACCCACTAGCATGGCTGTAATTTTTAAAAACGGAAAATAACAAGTGTTGGCGAGGACTAGGAGAACTTGGAACGCTTGTGTGTTGTTGGTGGGAACAGGAAATGGTGCAGCTGAAAGGCAGCCTGGGGAGTCCTCCAAAAGTTACACATAGAATTACTGGTGACCCAGCAGTGCCATGTAAGGGCGTAAATACCTCCCAAAGAACTGGAAACAGATACTCAATCAAATACACTTACACACAGGTTCATGGCAGCGCTTTTCACAGCAGCCAAAGGTGGGCACAGCCAAATGTCTGTCAGCTGGCAAGTGGGCACACAACTTGTGGTGTGTGAACACGGTGGAATATTACTCGGGCGTGAACAGGACCTCAGTACCGGCACCTGCTGCTACGTGGGTGAATCTCCACAACATTCTGCCCCGTGCGAGGAACCCGACCCAGAAGGCCGCACACTGTATAATTCCATCGATAGGAAGTGTCCAGAATAGGTAAATCCATGGAGAAACCAGATTGGTGGTTGCCTGGGGCCAGGGGGAGGGGGTGATTGGGGGGCACCTGCTTTCTGGGTACGGGGTTTCCTTTCGGGAAAACGGAAATGTTTTGGAACTAGATGGAGGTGGTGGTTGCATGGCATGGTGGGTAGGCCAGGCGTCACCGAATTGTTCACTTTAAACTGGTTGATTTTATGTGATGTGAATTTCACCTGAGTAAAAAAATATTGTGGGCATCCTGTGGCCTTGAGGAGGAGGCCAAGGGCGTCACAGAGACATCAGCCTTGACGTCATGGGGCTGCTGACATGATGGCAGCCGCCTCTCTTGAGCTTTCTCATCATGTGAGCAGAGGACGCCACCCTGAACTGGGAGTGCTGACCCTTGGCACCTCGGGCTGCCCGCCGGGAGTGTAAGCTGCCCCTCAGCACTCCCGCTGATGGGGTGACCAGTGTGCCCATCAGGGTCCTTCTGACTGCAGGGGTTGGGGACCCAACATCAGTGAGGAAAGAGGCTGGCCACCAGGAGTCAACGGTGACCTGCAGCTGACAACGGCAAGGAAGCGCTACTGGAGTCCCACAGCCGGGGACAAACTCTGCCACAGCCACGCGTGCTCGGAGGAGAACCTTGACCTCCCTCGGGACCGCAGATCTCGGGCTGGGGCAGAGGGCGCGGTCACACTGGGCCTGCACTTCTGTCCCACGTAAGTGAGCGAGAACAGAAGGGCTCGTTTTAAGCCACGGAGTTTGTGGCAATTTGTTACACAGCATTGCACACTGATATGAAAGAGGGCCCTCCGGGCAGCCATCAAGCCAGGAGGAAGCTCGCTGAAGACCCAGAGCCCCCCACCCCGTTTCCCCAGAAACCCACCCTCCCCCTTCCCCATACACCTCCCCCCTCCCCACACACCGAGAAACGTCTTCACCCCCTGCCCTGCCTGGATTCCTGGCCACCACCCCGACTCCCCTATTCTCCCTTCGATACCTGCTCCACGAGTGTGCCATGTGACAGACAGCTCTCCTTGCAAGAGGTGAAAAAAAGCAAAAAACAACAACAAAAATCGCCCCGAGGCTCTCAGATGAAGGCCCCCAGGCAGGGCTGGAAGCAGTGGGCCGGGCTGGCACGGGGAAGGCCAGCCCCTTGCCAGCACGGTTGAATGAGGTTTTTCAGTCCGGAACAAAGCTCCCCCTTGGAGGATTAGCTGCCAACAGGGAGCCCTTTGTCTGGGGTGGAATTTAAGATGATTGCCGGGACAGGAGAGGGGAGAAAGGTGACGCCAGCGGGCCCGCACTGTGTGAGTCCGGGATCAGACAGAACATCAGTTTTTCACCTTGTTGGCAAATACGGGCACAATACTCCGAAACGTCCCCCTGATGTGGGGCCCAGCCCGTCTTCCGTTTCCCAGCAGGTGATACCTCGCAGATGCGCTCGGGCCTGGGTGGGTCTGGCCAGGGGAACGGCCGACTCTCACTTGTCAGCGTTTTATATGGGGCGAGAAGAAAGGCAGATCCCGAAGATACAGCCCCAGTGTTGTTTCCCCGAGGTGGAGAGCAGGGGGCAGGAAGGAAGGGAAGGTGCCCGCAGGGGGGCCGAGGGCTCCCCGAGAAACAAGCCCCCCCTCAGCGTTCACAGCTGCGGCTGCGATACCACGCAGCCCTGGGCCGGTCACTCTCAGAGTGTGGGGAGGGGGACCCTGCCTCTCCGCTCCAGCTCTTTCAGGCTCGGCCCTCCCTCTAACCCCGAAAAACCTCCCATGTCCTACTCTTGGGCCAACGTCGTCCAAGCCGCCTCCCCGCTGTGTCCCTGCCCCAGGGCCTTTGCACAGCTGTCCTCTCACCTGGGGTTTTGTTTTCCCCAACATCCACCTGACCGACTCTGCTTGTCCTTCTGGCTCGTGCTCAAGAATGTCACCTCCTCTTTCTTTTCTCTTCACCGGCTTCGTTTCACAGATCCGGTCTCTGATTCCCCTCTCCTGCCCGTGGGAGTCAGAGCTCCGCACTCTGATTTCCATCAGCCCTGGCCTCGTCAGCGGATTCGGGTCAGCGGAGGGACATTTGCAGCTCAGGGCTGCCATAGCCACGGTCCCCACCCTGCTGGGGCTCCTGCTCGGGGCACAACCCGGATACGGGGCTGAGACAGGTGTGAGGGGCAGCAGGAGGGTCCAGGGAGCTGGCTGTTCCCTGTCCACAGCCCACGTTTGCCAAGAGGCTCCAGGTCACGGAGGGTGGAGGGGGGCCGCTGGCAGGCGGCCCGTGGCCGACCTCTCTGTTGTTCATGATTTTAGGGCTGCTCCGTTTGCCAGCTTGGCTGTGCAAAGCTTGCAGACGAGGCCTCCAAGCTGCGGTCCCCTCTCGGTGACAGTGCAGGGCAGGGAGTCGTGACACAGATCGTCCGAAATGGCTGAAACCCCTCAGGACCGCCGATGACCGTGGTCAGTGCGGATGGCGCTCGGTGCGGACTGCACTGTGCGGACTGCACAGCCGGGGCAGAGCATCACACGCCTGCTTTCTCCTCTTTTCTCTTCTCTCTTTCTCTCTTGTTTTTTTTTTTGCTTTCTGCTCTTTCCTAAGCCCACGTTTTCCTCTGAATGAGTCTGCAGCGCCCATAAGGCTGTTCCCCTGACTCGCACAGTCAGCCTGACTGCCACAATGGCAGCGTTTACACATGTGCAGGTCCTGTGAGCGGGACCGCCCGCCGGCCTGCAGCCAGGCCTCTGCCCTTGCAGGTAGGAAGCAGAATCCACCCCAAATGCCCTTGGCTGTGCTCAGCCCCAATGAACTCTCACACCGACCCCGAGAGGCCCCTGAGCTGTGAGCTCTGGCCAGGGGTCTGGTCCCCTTCTGTGCCCTGTGTTCCACACCCAGCACAGTTCCTGGCATGTAGTAGCCGCTCAGCACCCATTGGGTTTAGTGACTGACGTGGGTATTATCGTTGAGACCACCGTACCAATGAGGGAGGCGGGCTTAGAGGGCACAGGCACCATGACCCATGAAAGTGTGCCCAGGTCTGTTATTTGCACCTGCAGCCCCGTCCCAGTCCGAGGCTCTCAGACCCAGGATTCTGGTACGTGGGACCCCAAGGCCCGCCCGGGGCCACAGGTCTCTGTGTAGCCTCATGTGAATCCAGCCCAACACTTTGAAACCCTGACCTCTGTCTGCTACTGCTTCTCGGGTTCATGGACAGTCATGTAAAGGACACTTGGGGGTTCGCACAAGGCCGACTGGCCCTCCTCGGCACAAGGTGGCAGACGGAGCCTGAACTGGGTCTCTGCATCCCCGGGTCCAGTCCAGACTTGGGCACAATGCACTCTGTGACCTCACGCAGGAGCCATGGCCTCGCCAGGCTTTTGTTGCTCCAACTACAAATGAAGGAGGGGCCCACCCCTGATGGGGTCGGAGAGTCCTCGTGACTCCGCTGTTATGGTTCCGTGTCAGGGAGGACCTTCTTGGCCACAAGTGACAGAAAAGCCCTCCACATGGGTTAGAGAAGGCCTAGGAAGGATTTTCCCGGCTGATGAAGGAGTTGGGAAGTTCAGGATTCAGGTAGGGCTCGATCCAGGGGCTCTGACAATGCCATCTTCTCTCTCCAGGGTTTTCCCTCCACCACTCAGCTTTGTTTTCCTGTGTGTCAACTCCATCCTCAGGCAGACTCTCCTTCTGGGGTGGTGGGATGGCTGCCAGCAGTGCCAGGCTTCCTCCTGTCCCCCGCCAAAGCCCTCAACAGTAACAGCAACTCCCTGCACCCCAGAGCTAATGCAAAAGACCCATGTTGGCTCTGATTGCACAAACCTGGGTCCCAGGCTCATCCCTGCACCAATCCCTGTCTCCAAAGGGGTGGATGGAACTCACTGATTGGCTGAGCCTGGGTCATGGGACCACACTGGATGGGGGTGGGTGGGTGACTTGAGCCCACTGTATGTGGACTGAAGCTGGGGGAAGAGCGGCTTCCCGGAGAAGACCCTAGAGTTGTTTGCAGACTGAGGGGAACAGATGCTGGACAGGGAAACATTACAGAATCTGAATTACACTTTGTGGAATCAACCATCATGGGGATCCCCTTCTGTGAATGCATGTTTCTCTCTGGGCCCAGAGAAGCCCCCTGGGCACCAGAGCCAGCAGGAACTGCCTGCAGTGACGACCCCACATGCCTGGGTTCCTTTCCTATCTCCACTGCAGTATTTTCATCTAAAAAATCCCCTCCCTGCGCCTCCCCAGCCCCCAGGGAAGAATTCCTGTTCACTTCCTCAGGCACGGGTGATGTCTGAGGCCTGCTAGGTGGCCCCCAGAGGCCGCACTCGCCCCCAGAAGAACAGGGGGGACACCTAAGTGACGTTTACCAGAGGAGACGGTCACAGGTTGCAGGTGTGCCCTCCGGCTGCTGTAACGAGTCACCACAAACCTAGTGGCTCGAACAACACAACTTACTTTCTGTGGTTCCGAAGATCAGAGAGTGGGGTCTCCTCGGGCGAAATTCAAGGTCTTCGCAGCCTAATTCTTTCCAGAGGCTTCCGGGAGCATCGGTTTCCTGCTTCCCCCAACCTCTCGGGGGCAGGCAGCCCGCACTGCTGGGCTCATGGCCGTGAAGCATCTTCAGATTTCCATCCTGCCTCTGCCCCTCCCGCCAGCCTCCTCGAAGGACCCCTGTGATCAGCTGGAGCCCACCCGGATAATCCAGGACAGTCTCACCCTCTCGAGATCCTTAGTCACATCTGCAAAGTCCCTTCTGCCCTGTGAGGTCGCATTTTCGCAGTTTCCGGGGATGAGGACGTGGACATCGCTGGAGGCCATCCTCCCACCCACCGCAAGGGCCGGCCTCTCGCTCCCCACCACCTGGGCCCTCACCCTGGCCGTGCCAGTGAGGGCTTGCTGTGTGTCACAGACAGGCCCACAGCGGGTCAGAACATGCTAACACACGCTCACACACGCACACACATGCATGCACATGCACACACACACTCCTCGCCTCCTCCAGGTCACCCACAGTGTGTGGCGGCACATGTACAACTTCATTCATTCACTCAGTGAACATTTATGAAGCCCCCACTATGTGCTAGCCACCGAACGTAACACGGAGGGCGTGATGGAGAGGAACAAAGTCAGGGACCCCCTCGTGGAGCTTACTCTCCAACGTGGGGTGTAAACCTCAAACCCAATAAGTGCTAACCAGTTTGTTGGTTAATCCATTCAACCAGTACTTACTAAAGGCCCGGTGTACACCAGCCCTGTGCTGGGCGCTCGTGACCGGAACCGGCCAGACCCTGTCCCCGTGGAGGGTGGGCTGTCAGGTGGGAGATGGATGATGAAATGTGCAATGACAAGAGGAGTGGATGGGGAGAGGGACCAGCCCAGAATGGGGTGTTGACCCAAGGAAAGAGGGGAGGTGGTATCTATCAGCCACCCCCGGCGGCACAGCACGGCATCCCCAAACCCAGAGACTTCAGACAGCTTTCATTCCCTGTTCCTCGGGAGTGTGAAGGTCCCCTGGAAAGTTCTGTGACCTAGGATGGTCTCCGCTGATCACAGCTGGGGCTTGAACTTGTGTTGGTGGTCAGCTGGAGAGCTAGCTAGTCTGCAGGGACCTTGCTCCCATGAAAAGCGGTGGCTGGGGTGAGGGGCAGAACTGGGCCCTGTGTCCCTTGTCCCTTGTTCTCCAGATGGCCAGTGGGGGCTTGTTTGTCCAGCAGAGGTGGGGGCCCCAGAAGAGGGGTGCAAGGCCTCACATGGCCTCTGGCCTGAATTCGGCCGCCACCTCTTCTGCCTCATGCTATTATCCCAGGTGGCCCAGATTCTGGGAGGGCAGGACGGACACCACCTGGTGTTGGGAGGCGTGACACAGTCACAGGGCAGGGGGAGGCCAGAGGGAGGGGTGGAGGTTGTGGCCGTTTACAGAATCTGCCTCAGGGAAGACTCACTCGAGACCCTGCCCAGGGCCCTGAAGTGTGCAGGAAAGCCTCCAGTCCCCCTGGTCCAGGTCTGACCATGCGAGGACGCTCCTCCTCTGGCAAGGCCGTCTTGCCGTGACATCTGGGTCACCCTCTCTCCTTCCAGCCCAGCTCACCTTTGCTGGGCCAACCTGCCTCCAGGGTTGCACCGCCAGGCTAGGCTCATTCATCCCCAGTGCTGGAGGACTCTGGTCCCGGACACCCAGAGGTGCCTGCTCACAGACACCCAGAGGGTTCCTCTGGTCAGCTGCTAGTTCTCCACCCGCCGAGCCCTAAAGCTTCTGTGGGAATGGCCAGGAAAATCCCCATAGTCCCCTCACTGGTCCGGGTTCTCCGTTAGCCTGACCAGCGAGGATCTTTCTAGATTTGCCGTAAAGCCTGACCTCTGGTTCAACCCGGCTTCATGAGGATGTGAGCTGACAACAGCCTTGTGGTCTGTCCCAGGGCTGCTTCGGGGTGAGGCCCCTGGCCGTGGGGCCAGCCCTTCCCCGTGATCTCAGGGTCCCCTCCCAGTCCCCACAGAACCATGGGGGCAGCTGGGGGTTGTCCGTTTGGGGAACAGACTGCGGCTGTCCTGGAAGGTGGAGGTGGAAACGCTGAGAGCTGGGAGTGAAACCCTGCTGGGCCAGGAGGGCCGTGCGGGACCCACGGGCGATATGGAGGCTCGTGGGGCCATTTCGAGGGGTGCCCCCTACCCTGTGGCACTTCAGTGCCAGACCTCCGGGGCTCCTCACCTGCCACTCCCCAGCTCTGGGATTCGAATGCATATCGGTCATCTGCAAAAAGCGGTTAGGAGGAAGGAGGGGCCGTGCAGGAGGACTTGATAAACATGTGCCCTGATTGTTCCTGCGGCTCGGGCTTGGGGCACACCTCAGTGACTTGGGGAGAACCGCGCCCACCTGCGGTGACAAAGCTTGTGTTCTAGTTCCAGTTCTGGTGGGAGAGACATGGGGACACGCCCTGGAAAAAAGGACTCCTCCCCTCTGTCAACGGGAGACCAGCCCAGGCCACCCACGACAGGGCAGTGCTGAGCTTCACAGTGCAAACAGCGCCCCCTGAAGCCCACCAAGGGCGGTGCACGGGGCTGGACTCGCCGCCTGCATCATCCCATTTCCCTGTCACCACGGCCTCCACGTTCTGCAGGTGAGGACACAGGGTGCGACCACCCACCCTGCCACTGAGCCTTGGACAAGGGTGTGACTGGGGAGTGGACTTGGAGGGTCGGGAGCGCTCTGCACCCCCAAATAGCCCCTTGCATAGTCCAAGGAAAAGCCTTCAGAAAATGGCAGCTTTCACTGAGGCGACCCGTGGGACCAAAGCTGGTCCCGGAGAGAACACGGTGGCTCCTGAACACAGCTTCCAAATGACCACCGTCCGGTGGGCCGTCTGCACAGGCCTCTCCCCGCCCCACCACCGCAGGAAGGGCAGGCTGCGGCACCGCCATCTGCGGTCCACTGAGTGCTGGCTATCAGAGCTTCCCAGCTCTGACTTTCCCAGCTGGCACCTCCCCTGCTCCCTCTGCTCGACTGTGGTGGTGAGGCCGCGTTTTAACTCCCATTTTACAGGAGGGGAAACTGAGGCCAAGGGAGGCTTGGGTCCTTGGGGCAGCAGACAGCAGGGGCCAACCGCAGCCCAGACCCATTCGCTGTGGGCCCCCTTCCCCGGTGCAGCCCCGCAGCTCGCCTGGCAGCCCCGCACTCCAGAGCTGCAGGTGGAGAGAGTCTCAGGTGGGCTCCGAGGCAGGGTGGTGCCGGGACCTGGGGCTCAGAGCCTGGAGCCCGGAGCCTCAGGTCCCTCCCATCAGCCCTTCCACTCGGAAGTCACCCAAACCCTCCGTGTGCTGAAATACACCAGGGAGAGGACGGAGGCCCACTGAGGATTCAGTGGGACGATCGGGGTACCTGCTGAGCCAACGACAGTTATCTGGTCTGGTCCTTGCAGAGGGACGGTGTGGGGGGCCCTGGAGGCCACACTGAACACAACCTCCTCCGGGAAGTGCAAGCCGCAGGGAGCAGAGGAAAGAGAGGGAGGCTGGGCAGGGCAGGCCCGGCCACCCACTCCCTGGGGCCACGTCAGGAACACTTGTTTCGGGCAGAGAGGAGCCCTGCAGGGCATCTGCCCCCTGGAGCGGCTGGAGGCAGGGAGATCGGAGGGAGACAGCTGGGGCCACACAGGACAGATAGGGTGGTGACCAGAAGCAGGCTTGGAGACAGGTGGCCAGATCTCTCGGGCAGGAGCCAGGAGCTCTGGCTGACCTGGGAGTGAAGAGAGAAACACGGGGGTCAGACAGTTCGGAGTCTTCGGCTGTGGGCGCCGTGAGGGCCCTGCAGTCCCGCCTGTTCCTGCTGCCCACGGCCACCCCCACCAGTGTGTGGAGTGGAAGCGGGTCAGGGAAGGTCACACGTGTCCAGCCATGGGCCCCAGAGGGAGAGCTCATGTGTCAGGGCTTCTGCCGTGTAGCGTGGGCTCTGCCTCCTGAAGAGAGTGTGGGAGGGGGGTGACTCCCAGCCACACCAGGGCCAGCGCAACGGGCTGGGGCAGCCATGCACCCCCACAGTGTTTTAGGGTCCCGTCTGTAACACGGGGAGGATTGAGTGAATTTGGGTGAGAGGCGCTTAGCATGTGGGACACAGTAAGAGCCCTGTGCACTTGAACTCTTGTCGTCGTTGCTGTGGGTGGTGGTGGCAGTGGTGGTGGCTGTCCCACAACCCCCAAATTATGGTTGAAAGCCACCGCCTGACAGCTTCTTCCCAGTCCCAAGTTCAAATTCTCAGGGAAGTACTCTGATGGGCCCAGCTTGCGTCAGTGCCCATCCTTGACCAATCAGCATTTGCCAGGGATGAGAGGAAGTCAGGGGTGTGAGCAAAGCTCCTGGGAGCCACCTGTGAGCACAGGGCAGTGGGGGGAGGGAAACCCACCACACACACGGGGCACAGGTGCACAGACACATCTCTGCTACATCGCTGTTGCTAGATAGAAAGTGTCACTTTCTGACTGTAAAAGCTGTACATTCACCCTGTGAAAACAGGTTAATCCAACACCGAAAGGTATAAGAACAATTTTAAATTGCTTCTATGTGCCATCCAATCAGCATCTCTACCTGTCTGCCTATCATTTTCATTCTGTGCGGGCAGCACCCACAGGAGTGTGTGTTGTGCAGACCGAGCCTGCACTGTCACCTGCATAGCATGGACCTCTGTGCAAGCACAGGTCTGAGACTGAACACGGTGACATCACAAAAACAACAGTGTCGCAGCATCCAACCAGATGCGCCCCTAGATTTCAGCGACCGGCTGCAATTCCAGGTGGGGACGGCGCTGCCTGCTTGAATGTCCCCTTCACTGGACACCAGTGGTGTTTCCACTCTGGATTTGCCCCGAGCCCCATCAAGGCGAGTGTTTCTGGTCCGCTTTTTTTGCCCAGGACTCGTGGTTCCTGGAACTGTCACCACCTGCCTCCTCCAGGCCCGCTGAAGGCAGAGGCAGGCTGGGCGTGGAGACAGATTCCAGCCTTAGACAAGGCCACCTGCTCCTGACGACGGGAGAGTCCGGGGTTCCGGACCCCTTCCCTCCCAGCCAGGAACCCTAAGCGGCCAGCGGTGGCTCACCTGCGTCATGCCTGCCTGACCTGGGAGCTCTGGGAAGCAGAATGTCTGTCCCTTCCCCAGGAAGGGGCTGTGGGAGGGGAAAGCAGGCATGAGCTCCAAGTTCCCAGGGTTTGTGGCTGCATCTTAGACTTCCTCCCACCTCCGCGTGTAAACAGGCTCTCCCAGGCAGAACCTTGGCCTTGTGGGGCCTCAGTCCCTGTATGCCCCCTCCCTGCCTGGCTCCTCTGAACCCCCAGCACCTGCAAGGACAGTGTAAATGGGATCCGGCCCTGAGGAGGAGGGGCCTGAGGACCTGAGGTGCCTCCCTGCCAGCTGGGCTCCATCACCGCCTGGGGGACAGGTTCCCACGCCCGGGAGCGCACACCTTTCACCCTGACCTGTGGGGTGGCCAGGAAGGCCAGGGGTGCGGGAACTGAGCGGGGGAGGGCAGGACACGGGCCAGCGGGGTGGGGTGGGGAGGTGAAGCTGAAGCCGCTGAGCCCCTGCTGTGGGTGCCCTTGCTGCTTCAGGTGCAAAAGACAGGCTCTGACCCTCAAACCTCTGTCTCACTGCCCACTCCATCCTCAGCCCCAGGGCAGCCCCACCCTGGCATTGCTGGGCAACACCTAGCAGGAGGGGGCATCTGGGTGGCCTTGAAAGGGCTTTAATTAGCAACATGTATATATACTCAAAATGACATTCTCACCTAAAACACACATGCTTCTTGGCAGCTCTGGACTGGCCCCATGTGGGTCCAGGACGACTGTGACCCCCCAGAAGGGAACCAGTGCTTCTCTTCTGGGGCCCCACCCACGACAGGCCCTCCCTGCCCTCCCTCAAGGCTCCTGTCGGAGGGCCACCGAGGAGTCACCTCACCGTCCTTCGTCTCACAGGCCCCAGCTCCGGGCCCCCCCCCCACGTCTGCACCAGTCCCAGGGGCTGGCTGCTGCAGTGCCCACTGGGGACTTGGAGGAAGACAGGCTTCCCTCTCCCTGCTCGGGGCTGGGGCCCCTTCCACTGCGAGGCTGAGCTGCAGCCACTACTCGACTGTTCCACACGCCCTGGCACGGGGACTCGCCCAGGTGGGACATCTCCCCAAGTTCCACCTGGAAAACGCGGCTTGGGGCTCCTCTGCCCTTGAACCCGACCCACCCAACCCCAGGCCTGTGATTTTCTGTTTCTCCAGCGGGGGACTTCCACGGGGCTCCTCCAGGAAGGCCACACCCAGCCCCTCTGGGGACTTCCCACAGCCCAGGCCCTGTCTCAGAATCCAGAATCGCTTTAACTGGGACCTCCAAAACCAGGGTCTGTGTGGAGGGGGCAGTAGCGGTGGGGGTGGGGAGGGGCAGCTGGAAATCCGGAAGGAGGGAAGTGGGCGCCCTCGGGCTGAGCGAACAGTAAGTGGGCTCTGTGGGTTTAAGAAATACAACTCAACACCACCCTGCAATGCTTCTGAGTGCCAGGACCCCAGGGCAATGTCCTTGGGATGAGAGAGGGCTCCGAGAGAAGCATCGTTTGTATTCTGTGGTTGTGAAAATGAATGGCCCTCCCCCACCCCGAGCCAGAGGAAGGGAGACTTGGAAACTTGAAACCTGTCGTGTGGAAGCTGGTCTCCATGGGAGGGCCCGACTCTCTCAGGGTTGGGAGAAATGGGCTGCGAGCCCGCCCCCCGGGGCCTTCCCCTGCGAGGATGATGTAGCTCACACAATGGGACCGTGGCTTCATCGAAGGCAAAAAGTAACGTGTTAAATGAGATGATGTGCTACAGAATAAAAATGTTTTTCAGGATTTCTTAGCCGGAGGGCCTCCTCAGAATGGCCCTGAGAAAGCCCGGGGACCTGGGCCTGTCCCTCCAGGACTCGGATTCCGTGACTGGGTTGTCACAGCTCCACTCGGGGGGAAGTGTTGGGGCTGTGACACCTGCTCCCCGGGAAAGACCCAGCCCCCACCGTTGAAGACACTGCACTACCATCCCGGGAGCATTTATGTCGACAGCAGTGACTGAGCAAGAACGAGGGTCCGGGAGTGAGGGACCCCCTTCACGTGGAGGGCCCAGAGTGGGCAGGTCCAGGCGACGGGAGGAGATCAGTGGTTGTGGGGGTGGGGGCGGGGTGGATGGCGGGGTTGGACGGTTTCGCGGGTGCAGGGCGTCCTTTTCGATGAAAATGTTTGGAGCTTGATAGAAGCAATGTCTGCACCACCTCGTTAATCTGCTAAATGCCACTGAATCGCACACTTTAAAAGGGCTCGGTTACCTTCCATGAATTTTACCTCCATGTTTAAAATGTACCTCATCTCCCAGCGCAGACACTTCGGGGCGTGACCTGAAGCCAGCATCCCACCCCACCCCCCGCCCTGCCACCCTGACAATAAAGGGTGCGTCCCGCTGCTCCGCCTTCCTGTGCTGACCCGAGGGTCACTGTCGGGTACCACGGTGCTCACCCCAGTCCCCTCCGTCCAGGGTGCCAGTCTCAGTTCCCCCCAGTGGCTGTAGGAATGGGTGGCCTCGGTTCTGAGCAGAGTCTTGGCTGAAGACAGCCACACTCCCAACATCACGGCCCCAGCCCAGGACAGCTGTCATGCATCCACTGGGCAGGTTAGTGGGGGCTCAGAGGCCAGGCCCCTGGCTCAAGGGAGGGAGGGAGGGAGGGAGGTCCCCCTGCTGGGTCCTCGTTGGTGTTTTGGTGACGAGAGCATGTGCAGATGAACTTCTAGGGGGCTCAGCCCTTCGCCCTCTGGAGCTGAGCTTCAGAGCCGTGTTACTCGGCGCTATCGAGTCAGCAGCTGACAGACACGGCGATGAATGTGGGCGTGGTCTACACTCCCCGCTTTCCCGGGACTCTGGAAGTCAGGTGGAGGTGGGTGATAGAGCCTGCTGGCGCTGTGGGGGTCCAAGGGCACAGAATGGGACTCCAGCTGCTTGTGGAAGAGAAGGCCACGAGCCAGCCCGGCCCCAGCACTCTGCCAGGACACACAGACAGGCAGCTATCTGGCATGCCTGGGAGCCTCCCAGCGTTTGCTCAGCTTCGGGAACGTCCCATAGGCCCTCGGGCTGCCCTGCCAGCTGCGGGTGAGAGACCCAGTACCCTGGACAGGCCTTGCTCCCAACACACAGAGGGCACAGGTATAGCTGCTGAGAACCGAGGGCCAGGGTGGAGGGGAACGAGGCTGGGGACTGCCCGGTTGGGATACCACCGGCCCACCTGGGGCTCTACAGGTCCCCTTAAGAAACGCCCCAGGGGAAGGGCGAACCCAGGCCCCTTCAAGTAGGTTTCTGCCACCTGGCTCAGTGGGCATGAAAGAGAAGCTGACTTTAGTCGGAGTCTCCGTGCCAGAGACAGTAGACCACACAAAGTTTGTGTCCACGACCGGCAGGGGCTTCCCTTCATTCCTGGGCGGAGCGGCCCGCTTGCTGCGGTTTTGTGCGTCTCAGTTCCCAGCATGCCAACCCAAAACTGGCACTCGCAGGCCCAGGGGCCCGGTCCGACCCACCGCCTGTTTGTGTAAATAAAGTTTTATTGGGACAGCCAAGACTGTTGGTTCCCATGTCATCCATGGCCACAAAGGCAGGATGGAGTGGAGTCGAGGGAGATGGTCCGGCCTGCAAGGTGACATTTTTAACCTGGCCCTTTGCAGAAAAGGCTCAGTCGCCCCGGCAACACACTGTCCCTGACTTCATCACGGTCTCCAGACCCTAACTCCTCACCTACCGGACGCACGCATCACCAGGAATAAAACGGGCTTTACGGAAGGAAACCGACCCCGTGAGTGGGCCGGGGGTGTCCCCCATTACCACACCATTCTTCGGACGCCCCCTCCAGTGAATGAGCCCCTGGGTGGAGTGGGGGCTCCTGGCTCGCCCTCGAGTGCACCCATCCATTCCTGCCCCAGATCAACAACTTCCCCCTTCCTCCCGCACCCCCACCCCCCGCCCCAGCCCTTCTTACAAGACCCCGCACCCCGGTGGGTGTCTTGCGGAGAGGCCGCCCTGGAAGGGAAGTGTCCAGCCTTGAGTTCCACGAGGAAATCCACCCCGGCCGGACCGCACCCAGCGCCAGGGCCACGGAGACCTTCGTCTCTGTTAACCACAGGGGGAGGCTGCAACTTGAGCCCCGTGCACCAGAAATGAGTGGAAAAAGTGCAACCTGACCACAAAAGTATTATTTTATAAATAAAGCCCTTCAGTAGTGGTTAATTGGATGCACATTTTGCAAGGTTTGGGGAACATTAAAACTGTCACACTCCAATCCACTGGCTGGCTCTGTGTTACCGCCCTGGCCATTTTCTGCACAATGTCAGGCCCCAGGTTGCAAATTCGAGTGCGGAGACTTTATTTTTCCCCCAAGGATGTCACTTCTCCACCCCCACCCTTTAAAAAAAAGGGTGAGATTGATTTAGGGTATGTTTAACAGCTTCATAAATCACTCAACATCCTAGAATCTCATCAAAATTCTGCCAGAAATGATTTCACTGAAGCAGATGGCCTGTTTGGGGAGCTAATTTGGCATGCTTTTATTTTCACCAAACTTCGATGAGCGCCTACTGTGTGTCAGCCTACGCCTAGCCCTGGAAGGAACCAAGGGGAGCCGTGGCCAGTGTGTGTCTCTGCACCCCAGAGGAAGCCAAGAGTGTAACAGCAGGAGGCAGGAGATGTTCGGAGACACAGGAGATGGACCACAAAGATCTTGGGGCACAGGACACGCTCCTACTTGTTCTGAGGCAGTTTAAATGCACAACTTTCTCATGGAGATAGAAGATCGAAACCAGGACAAGCTGCGAGTGGCCTCTCCCGCTGTGCTCATGTGGGGCAGTGTGGGGACAGTGAAGGGACCAAGTGGCACCTGCAGAGGGAGGACTGGAAGGAAGGGTGGCAGGTTGGGAAGGCCAGAAACCTCATCCTCATGATCTCGTTGACTCTTCAGAATGACCCGACAAGGTAGGTGCAGTTATTATACCCAATTCACAGATGAGAAAACCAAGTCTCTACCTTTTCCGTCAAAATGTTCCTGACCACAGGACAGAAGGAGCGTGTGAGCTAGGGACTTGAGGGAAGAGGGCTTCTCAATTCTACCTGCTGCCAAAGCAAAATGTCTTTGAAGTTCTGGGTTTTTTAAATGTTGATTTGTTTTTTTATGCTCTGCTCTCTGTCTCAGTTGGTTTTAATATAAAAATGATGTTGTTAACAGCCTATCAGTGAAATTCTACAAACTCTTCCCACCAAAAAAATCTTCTGATAAAAGTTAACATTCCCCAAGGATACACCTTGTTTCCTCTGGGGCTGTTTTGTCTCCTTCGCTCACAGATTTGTTCTACAGGCGCCACGTGCTCTGGTTTAGAGGCCCAGGCAGAGAGGAGGGCTTGTAAATGAGGAGTTTTGGTTGACTGTTTCCATCTGGCCTGTGTAGTGTTTCTAAGTTCTCTCTCTCTCTCTCTCTCTCACACACACACACACACACACATTTCCAGGTTCTCTTGAACATGGTCCCCAAATACCCATTGTGTGTCTCTGAATAGTAGCAGTCCCTGTAGGCCAGGTGTGGGTTCTGCAGTTTGCCACAGTCCCCACCACTCCTTAGTGTCTTATACCTGGCGTGTCACTGGCTTCTATTTTCATTTGGACCCTGGAGGCATTGAGAATGTGGTTCTTGCCATGGGACTATTGATATTTGGTATACAAAGTGCTGAAAAGCCATGGGTTCCTCCGCGGGGAAGATGGGGGGAGTCACAACAGAGAGAGAGAGAAGAAAGAAAGAAAAGAGAAAGGAGAGAGAGAAAAGAGAAGAAAGAGAGAGGAAGGAAGGAAGGAAGGAAGGAAGGAAGGAAGGAAGGAAGGAAGGAAGGAAAAGAAAGAAAGAAAGAAAGAAAGAAAGAAAAGAAAAGAAAAGAAAAGAAAAGAAAAGAAAAGAAAAGAAAAGAAAGAAAGAAAGAAAGAAAGAAAGAAAGAAAGAAAGAAAGAAAGAAAGAAAGAAAGAGAAAGAGAGAGAGAAAGAGAGAAAGAAGAAAAAAGTCCATTCACAGAACAGCGCTGCAGAGTCCTGGCAACACAGAGGGCCGGGTGGGGGAAGCTCAAGGATGATCAGTGAAGCCTTTTCATTTTCCACTTTGCCTCTGATGCCGCCCAAAGTGATGGCTTAGAGAGGCTCATTTCCTTTGGTTGGGGAAAAAAAAACCCCACCAGAACGCAGAAGAAAAAGGCAGTGTTCCATAAAACGGATGACGCAGTGGTCTTGGACCCCTCGGCGTGGGGCTGTTAATTGCTTCCTTTCCCGGGACGCTGGTTGGCCCGTCTCTCACGGACTTGGATGTGTTTGTCAAAAAAAGTAGCAACCGCCCATAAGTCTCCAAAATGGTACAATACATCACTTGAAAGCAAGCTAGGATCAACACGTTGTTAACTGTTTGATCTCACAAGTCAGAATTAATGATAGGCATTTTGCACAAAGAGGAAAAAATGAACATTAAAAGCCTATCGACGTTAACGAAAGACATCCCCGCGGCATCGGGGGTGAGCCGGGGGCGATTTCCGGCGGCACAGCTGTTCCACGTTTGCTAGGCTGTGGGTGGGTGGCAGCAACCCGTAATCACAGCCAGATTGAGGGTGCAGAGCCGAGTGGTGGGGGGACAGGGGCCTTCCGAGAGAGCACCCCGATGATGGTTGGAGTGAGCTCATTCGGAGCTCCGGGGGGAGCGGGGGATCAGTTTCTCCGTCTGAAAAGTGGACTTCATTCATTCTGAAAATGCTCCATGAGCCTGGGCCGGACACAGGTGATCCAGTTGGGGAGCAGAGCAGGTCCCTGCCCTCACGGGTCTTGCATTCTGAACAAGAGCACTCTAACTGATAAAGAAACAAACAGATTAACAAGAGAGTAAACCCCAGGCCCTAAGGGTACTACAGTAAGAGCAAGCAGGGTAGAATGTGTCCGGGGGGACCGAGACGGGTGGCCAGGGAAGGGCTCTCTGAAGAAACGGCATTGGGTTAAGCATTGCGTGAAGTGAGGCTGGAGTGAGCCAGGCAACACTCTGGGGCAGAATGTTCCCACAGAGACCAAAGCTCGTGCAAAGGCCCTGAGGCAGGAATAGGTTTGGGGGTGTTCCAGCTATAGCAGTGGTCAGTGCGGGAACCCAGGGAGGGAGCAGAGCAGACAGGGGCGTGGTGGGGATGGGAGAAGACGCTGTGGAAATGGGGATGATGACGTGTAACACTCTGGAGGCACGGGACCCCCTCTCCGCAGCCCACCCAGGCTGCCGAGGTGGGAGTGAATGGAAGCTTTTAAGACCATTGTAGTTGTTTCTTTCCTGGGCTGCACACAGCAGAGCCCTCTCACACCGAACCAGGTGGAGGCAAGATCAGGGATGGAAGCGGAGGCACCTGGGGAGCTTTTCTGGCATTCAAATGCTCAGGCCGCAGCCCAGAGCAGTCAGTGAGGCACTCCGGCAGCGGGCCTGGGGCCCCACGCTAGTTGTAACTCCCAACCAGGTGGCGAACCCTGAGTCTGAGCTCCCGGGTCTCGGCGAAGATGCCTACGGGCCTCCACTCACCTGCTTCCGAAGATGCAGGGGTGCCTCCAGGGTCCGGGGGCCTGCACCAGGCTCCAGGGCTACAGCCAGGGGGAGACAGACACAGAGGGGCAGCCACTGGGGAGGTGGTCCCCGACTAGCCCCCTTCCCCACCTCAGTCCAAACTCCACACAGAGAGTCGGCGCCTGGCCCAGCCTGGGTCACATCTGCCTGAGTCCATTGGCTGAGGCTGCCCAGGCAGGGTGTGCAGCCTAACACAGCTGCCAAGGGGGCCACTCTCCTGGGGGGATGGTTCCTTAGGCTGGGGTGGGGGGTGTGCTGCAAGTCTGTTTTTACAAGGGGTCCCTGCCTCTGGGGAGCTGGAGGTTGGGGTTTAGACAAGGGTGGGGAAGGGTAGAAAAAGCTGTACCTGCAGGCTGGAGGGGGAGGTTGGAGAGGCCCTGAGCAACGCGCCCCTTGGAGAGTCACCTTCCTGGACAACCACATCCCGTCCTCTGACCACAAGGGGGCTTGCTCGGAGCCCCCTTTAATGTCTCAGATGTGTCAGATAAGCTGCACCTGTCTACACAAAGGACAGGTTTTCTGGGGAGAATCAGGGCCTGTCTGAGAGGCTTCTATGTCCACTGAGCTGCCCCATGAGGGGGCAGTTCTAGTCCACCAGAGAGCCCCCGGTGGCAAAGGCTGGGCACCTCACCACTGTCCCAGGGCGTCAGAAGCCTCGTCCGAGAGGCAGCGACGCGGGAGTGAGGGGCCGTGGCTGAGCAGGACAGGAAGCGACTAGTGTCACTTCCAATGTTCCAGACCAACTCTATGACCGAGTATTGAAGTCACCCCAGTCACATCCTGCACATGTAACGAGATTTTTTTTTTTTAATATGGCAAATGATTTGCACCTGTATGCGTTTATTCTGCTCTTTCGTCCAGGCTGTTCTGAACACCCCTGGCGGCAGGTGAGGTGGGTTCGGGAGGATGTGGGCACCTTTTCTTATTTCACACATTCACGTGCGATGGCTTTAGAAAAAACACAGCAAGCACAACACCCAACACGTGACTGAGAAGTAACCGTCTGAGTCGAGGCTGGCGTGGGTGTTTAGGAGAGAAGACGGAGGGAGTGGGGTTGATTTACACAAAATGTCAAATAATAACGTGGCTATTTGACGGCTGCAATTCGGAGAACGCTCGCTCAGGTGATGGCCCCAGGTTCTGGAGGACACCCCGTGATATGCACGGTTGTCCCCAGGCGACAAGACGGAATAGGACACTGAGGAATATGTGTCTCAGGTCACACATACGGTGGTGAAGAGCCAGGGCCCAAACACCGGGTTTTCAACTCTAGGTTCAGGAGTCTTGTCACCCCCACCAAGCTGAGAAGTCGTCCATCATCCCGAAATATGATTTTGGCAAACTCCCCTGATACTGTGTTTTTCAAGACCTCTCTAGAAGCAGAGGAAAAAAAAAAGATAAAATGCGATGATTGTCACTTTGTTCTCATGTTTCCTTCTACAGCTCTGGTCCTCAACCAGGGGGCACTTTTCCTCTCAGGGGACAATGTCTGGGGACATTTTGGGTTGTGACGAATGGGGGTGGCCATGGGGTGGGCAGTCAGTGGGTGGGGGCCAGCGATGCTGCTTACCATCCTGCAGTCCGAGGGGCAGCCCCCCAGCAGAGAAGGGTCCTCCTCCAACGCCCGCAGTGCTGAGGCCGGGAAACTCTGATTTATTAAAATCGTGACCCATCTTGCTTCCCAAAGTCGAATCTCAGGCTGAAGGGTGAGAAAGCTCTGTCTCCCCGTGCATCCCTGAAGCTGGCCCAGAAACCACCATCCTGTTGACTAAACACTAGGGCACGTTTTCTCATGAATAGCCGGCGTCGTTGAAGGAGAGCTGGCTAGCACTCAGCGTCCCGGCGCGGTGCTGGACTTGGTGTGGCATCCTCACAGCCTCCCCACCAGGATGGTGCAGAAGAGGGAACTGAGGCCCAGGAAGGGTAAGCTGCCTCCCCGAGGATGGTCTCCAAGCCCAAGGCTCTCCAACGCTATGCCGTCTGCGTTGTAGGATTCTACATTTTCTGTGGGACGCGCTCCAGCGGTTTCATCATGAAATGGGGAGGACACACCCCACGTGGGTCTTCATGAAGACAGTGGGCGCACGAGGCTGGTCTGGGTGACCCCCCTGTGCTGCAGGCCCTTCCCCTGCCCTTTTCCTGTCCGGCCTTCATTGGATCTTCATCCTTGTGTGCGTGTGGACCAGGCCAGGGGAGTTCACGCCGAGGGCTTGCGTCCAGCTTCCCCGGCCCAGGACGCAGCACCGGCTGGCTCGCTCCGGCCAGATGCTCGGGCTTGGGGGTGGGGGGGGCGGCCATTCTAGGAGAGTGCCGACCTCAGCAGGTGCTTCCAGTTCTTGTCCTGTGCCAGGCCCAGCCCCTTGGGGGTAGGTGTTGTTTGTGCTTTTTATTAAGATAAAATCCGCAAAACAAAACTCAGCACTTAAATCATTTTAATGCGTGCAACTCTATGGCTTTGAATGCATTCCCGGTTCCATGCAACCGTCACCTCTGTCTAATTCCAGAATATCTGTGTCCCTTAAAAAAAACCACCTTAGACCCATCACTAGTCAGTCACTCCCCACGCCCCCGCCCCTCAGCCTCCAGCCACCGCGGATGTACCGGCTGTCTCTCTGCGTTTGCCAGGTCCGGACGTGTCCCGCAAAAGGAATCACGTGCTGCCTCTGGGCTTCCGCGACTGGCCCCTTTCCAGGCTGAGCCACGTGGCGGCAAGTGTCAGAACTCCGTCTGTCTTTCTGGCTGAGTCATATTCCCCGCGTGGGCGGGGCACACTCCTTTGTCCGCGTGTGCGGGGTCCAGGCTGCTTCCACTCTGCGGCTGTGGACGCTCGTGTTACAAGTTCGTGTTTGCAGTCTTTTCGTTCTCTCAGTAACAGGGGGCCCCAAACTGGAGTTTCTTTATAAAAACGTGGATGTACCCTTACATATTTACACTTCAGTCGCCTTCTACGCACTCTCCATGTGACGCGACGCACCTGCCCAGAAGTTCTCTCCACGGCTCACAGCAGGGTTTGAACGTGTCGACGTTGATGCCTTTCAGTGCTTCTGCCGTGTTCTTTTTTGTTTGTTTCATCTCTTCTGCACCGGGAACACGTTTCCCTTTAGGGACTTTTTTCATCTTGGGTAACAAAAACAAGTCGCTTGGGTGAGTCGGGGTCAGTGGGGGGGGGACACGGGGGTCAGGCCCTTTTTGGTCAAAAACTGCTGAGCTCTCAGTGCGGTGTGGGCAGGAGTGTTTGTACATCACCCGTCAGGAGGTGGGCAAACGCCCTGAAAGAATCTTCAAAAAAATTCACTGAACTAAATAAATAGCATATCTGTTCCACGGGGAAATAATAAAGAAAATAACCAACTCGTCCAAAGAGCTTCCTTGGTGCCAGAAACGGGGCAAAGCACTTTCTGTGAATTAGCTAATTTAATTCTCACGATGGCCCTTTACCTGGGTACCGCGTTTATGCCCATTTCACAGACCTGGAGATTGAGACACAAAGAGGCTACGTCACTAGCCCGAGGTCACACGGCTCCCAATGGCCAAGGCTGGAATTTGCAACCCAAGCTGTTTGGGAAACTTGGCAAGTTCTGTTTAAACAGGAGGCCCCTGTTTGTTCCCAGTGTAAATGCAGCACTACGTTTTTTGAGTGCTATATCTGGCTGTTAAGGCAGGCACTTGGAATATATGTTGAACTTAACCTTCAAGCAGTGCTGCGGGGCTGCCTCTACCTTGGATGCATTCAGAGGGGAAGACTCGGTTGGTTGGTCACACAGCCCTGAGAGTGGGGGATGGATTCGAACCAGATGCTCGGGTGTCCACACTGTACCCACATGGAGCCCTCACTGACTGACGGGTGCCCGGCCTGCTTGCGGAACCCCACCATCTCCACCATCGGCCCCACAGAAAAGGCGAGAGGCCTGGGGTGGTGGCTGTGATCTCTGGGTGCCCAGGCGTGAGCCTGAGTTGTCCCTAGAGACTCACGCCCCCATCATGCCCCCACAGGTGCAAGGTGCTTTCCAAAACATGTAACAACACACAGCTGGGGCAGGGTGCTGCTGGTCCCCACTGTGTGATGCTGCCCTGTTAGAAGCTGGACTGGGGGGTGGTGAGGGAGCAGCTGGGGCACTGGGTGGGGCGATCAGAGGGCTCACAGCAACACTAGGTGCCCACGGGCAGCTTTTTGCTGCACCGCAGCAAGCATGGGTCCTGTTCTTTCCCATTAAGAGCAGGTGGGGGTGGGGGCTCCCCCAGGAGCTGCCTGCAGGCCCCGACTCCCAGCCCTTCTGAAGGCAGAGCCCCAGGCGGGAACACAGAATCTGGAAGACGTTGGGATGGCAGCAGCTGCGGAGACTGGCAGAGGGGACACGGGTGGGGGGAGGGCAGGCTCAGATGCCCGTCCCTCCAATGTGCTGGCCAGATGCAGGACCGGAAGCAGGAACCACATCAAAGTGGCAGGCGCCCAGGCCACAGCGGGAGGGACTGAGGAAGGGTCCAGCACCATGATAGGAACCGAGGCCCCACAGAGTCTCCACCGTCTACAGGCGCAGACCCCGGGCCAGGGAGGGGCGGCAGTGGCGGTGGCCCGAGCAGGCCCAGGTCCCAGATACCTTCTGGAGCAGAGAACTTGGGCCCTCGGCCAGCAGGGCCACCGTGGAGTTGTGTCTCTAGCACCAGGCTCTGTGGCGAGGAGCACAGGCTCTGGACCTGAGCCTGGGTTCAAATCCCAGCTCAACCAGTCACAAGGGCTATAACCTTACACGATTTTTTAAAATTTATTTTTTAAAGAGTGTATTTATTTATATTCTAGAGAGTGGGGAAAGGGAGGCAGAAAGACAGGGAGAAAAATATCCATCGCTTGCCTCTTGCACGTGCCCCAACGGGGGACCTGGCCTGCAACCCAGGCATGTGCCCTGGCTGGGAATCGAACTGGTGACCTCTCCGTCACGGGCACAACGCCCAACCCACTGAACCACACCAGCTAGGGCTACACAAGTTCGTAAGCCTCCCCAGGCCTCGGTTCCCTCCTCTGTAATTAGAGTAATGGCACTGCCTTCAGGGTTGGGAGGGTCGGATGTGTTCATCACAGCACACGGTGCCCATGGCGTTTGGGGAGTTAGTGCCCTGGGAGCTCCCCCCTGTGATGGGTAGAGCTGGTGGATAAACACCCTTGCCTGAAGTCCCAGCTCCACACTGTCCCCCAGGGTCCCCACCGAGACTGAGGCACCGAACTGTCCCTCTGTTGGCTGTCCCCCTTCCCTGCTTGGCGCCCCCCATCCCCGCCCCACCCCAAGCTCTACATGCAGGGTCCCTGTGTCTCCACTTCTCCCCTGTAAAGGACAGCGATGGCAGCCACCCTCGAGTTAGCTGTCCATCTCGGCGGGTTCTACAGGTGGAGGGTGCAGCGTGGGCCCTGCACATGGGAGCAGGGACCAGGTGTTAGCTACTGTCACCGCAGCTGAAAGCCTGGGGTAGCATTCCGGTGACAGCTGTGTAGTCACGTGGGTCCCCTCCCCTGGTTTATGCTCTGCTATCTCTGTCTTGACATTCTTTCTTTTTTTAAGATTTTATTTATTTATTTTTAGAGAGAGGGGAAGGGAGGGAGAAAGAGAGGGAGAGAAACATCAATGTGTGGCTGCCTCTCATGTGCCCACTACTGGGGACCTGGCCCACAACCCAGGCATGTGCCCTGACTGGGAATTGAACCGGCGACCCTTTGGTTCGAAGGCTGGTGCTCACTCCACTGAGCTACACCAGCCAGGGCTGTCTTGATATTCATGCTTTTTGAACAAAGAGCCACATTTCCACTGTGCTCGGTGAGACCGCCCGGGCCTCGCTGTCCGGTCTGGAGGATGGACGCCACCAGCCTTCTAGTGCCGCCAGTGCCATCCAACTAGGGAGGTGGCACCTGCGGCAGGTGGGGGTCATTTCCACCAGCAGTCAGGCGGGTCCCTTGAAAAATGGCAAAACAAGCCTGATGACTCTAATAACAGTGATGATAACAAGTCCTCACGCACTTATTTTGTTCCTTATTATCACAATAAGCTGCACACGTGATGTTTCCTTTTCTTCTTCACATCAGCCCCGTGAAGCAGGGGCTGTAATTATACCCATTTTGCTGATAAGAAGACGGAGATTCAGGGAGGCCGAATGATGCAGCCAGTGAATGAGTGGAGGCGGGACTTAGCCCGAGGGGGCAGCATCTAGTCCACGCACATGTTCTTCGGACCGACACGCTCCCGCCTGCCTCTGACGACTGCTTTGTCCTGGGCTTCCCTCCCTTTTGGTGCAAATTAATTTATTCTAACATAGGAGTGACCGCTGAGCTCAGCTCATCCTAAAAATATTTGCCTCTTTTTTTAAGTGCTAGTTCACCCACACAAATGCTTCATCAGTGGGGATGCAGAGACATGTCGACCAAATCAGGGTGACTCCCTTATGCCCACCCATCCCCGAGGGGCAGACTGGGGGTGCTAAGGGGGACCCGCTGACTCCCTTTCCGTCTACAAACCCCCGTTGCAACAGAGATGGTGCGAGTATCACCCACAGCCCAGCTCTAGGCTGTGAGTAAGTCCTTCCGGGCTCTTCCAGGGAGGCCATCCATCCCCAGCCCTAACTCCTGGCCTGCTCCCTGCACCTCCAGGTCTTGTCTGGGCTGGAAGCATTTAAAACGCTTTCTTATAATTACAGAGGCGGTGCGGCCGGGAGGCCACTGGACACGCACGTCTCTGCGGCAGCCAGCAATTTCAGTAATGACAGCCATGCACGCCGTTTATCTTTGGGGTTTCCAGAAATACAGGGACTTTTCCAGACGCTTGTGAGTGTCTGTGAGGGGAGTCGGGCTGCGTCATTCCCTGAGGCTGGGACGACTCGCTCCTGGGACAAGGTGGGTCCCGGCAGCAGATGCGGCAAAGGAGACTCCGATGGGACAACTGGAAGAAGAGGGTTCGCCAGGGCTGAGGGGTTTCCTGGGACGTAGGACTTCCGGTTCCAGAACCCAGATTGTCCCAGACAGCCAGGGCATGTGAGTCACCCAGCTCCCGGTGAAGCTATACAGAAGGGGTGTGTTTTTCTTTGCTCCACCCCGAGACCCTTGGAACAAGGGAACAAATGAGCGTGTCAGTAAGGAAACAAACCCCAAGAGCAAGAGGAATAGGAGAGGGGACATCAGCGAGTGAAGGGGCCCACGGGCGGGAGAAGGAAGTGAACCCAATGCGGACAATCCCCGGGGCCCAGCAGAAGAGGGGCCTGTGAGGGGCATTCGGGGGGAGGGCACAGGCTCCCGGACTCCCTCGCCTCCCCGGCTGGAACTCGGGAGGTCAGAAAGACGAACCTGAGCTGCTCCAGAGGCAGGGATGGCAGCAGAGAAGGACAGACAGACGGATGACAGACGGGGCAAACCGGTTGTCGAAACTGGACGCGTGTGTCCAGGTCAGTAAGGGCGGTGGGGAGGCCTCAGCCTCAGCCATTGTAGGGACCCGCCCACACAGCCAGGCCAGGAGCAGAAGCACTGGCTGAAAACCACAGGACATGGGAATGAAGGCAGAGCAGAGAGAAGAAGACAAAAAGCATGGTTAGTAGCCTCATGGAGACAGAAGATTAAATTTGTGAAACAAAAAGAAAATGCTATCTTTAAAAAAAAAGAGGAACCTTCAAGAAGTAAGAACGAGCTCTTATAAAACAGCGCTGAGTCGGTGGAATAATTGAGATAAAGGTGAAGAGGGGCCCCCGGCCTTGGCATCAACACCCAGAAAAGGAAAACTAGAAGGAAGAGGTGAGAAAATGGGGCGTTCCAACCTGGGACACAGCTTCCAACTAGCAGCAGTTTTAGAAAGAAAATCGAAAGGAGGGAGAAGTTAGCATAACGTTCAAAAAATGACGGGACACTGGAAATAAAAAGGACACAAGTTTTTGAGTTTTATGCAAGTTTTCAGAGAGACACCGGGAGAGAGGCCACACACAGGAGCAGGAACTGGGACTTCTCCGTAGCAATGCTGAAACACGCCAACGAACTCTCACAGGCGCGGGCAGGAGCCACGTGATAAAGAAAATAAAAAATAAAAACATCGCAGTTCTGAAGAGCATGGAGCAAGCCTTGTGAGCCTGCAAACATCGGGAGGAAAATCATTCTCTCACTCGAATTCTCTGCTGGGTCACCCAGTCAAGGCGTGAGGCAGAATAGTGGTGTCTTTGGTTATCGGCAGTTTCACAAAGTTCTCTCCTGTGTGCCTCGTCCCCGGTAGCTCCTGGAGTCCTCCTTCCAGCCACCCCTCAGGGTCAGCCAGGAGGGAGGAAGGCTCGGGCTGCAAGAACTGGGGACCTGTCCCAGAAGGGAGGTGAGGGCCACTTCCAGGAGGGTGCAGGGGGGACTGCCCACGTGCAGCCAGCCTGGAAGCCACAGAGAAGGGACCAGGAGCGGTCACTACAACACCAAAACCAAAACCACACCAAAGAGTCGCCCACTAGATGACCCTCTGTGTTTGCGCTGAGAACAGTTGTAGGACTTTCTGGGGGAATTGGGACAAAGGGAGTGATGAATGCAGAGAAAACAAAGCAGATTATTCTCTAAAAGCAATTATAAACGCTGGGGGGAGAAAAAGTTTTACAAGAAAGGAAACGACGCCATAGTCGATGCTACAGGATGGAGAGGTAGCCAATATTTCCATGGCCACCATTACCTAAACTCTGCATGATATTGTCGCCAAACATTAGGGTCAGAAGGAGATCAGGAGGTCGCGGTGGGAGGGTTTCGGAACCTCCTCTTCCATTTGAGAGGTCAGTGAGGGTCAGGGCCCAAAAGAGGACATCGAGAAAGGACAATGTGAGCACGTTACGTAGAAATAGAAGAAAGGGCTCAAAGGCCAAGAAGAAAAAGTGGTTTCTTCTAGAAGGCACTAACGTCCAGATTGAGCACGCCCAGGACAATGGATTTCAGAATGACGGGGACCCGGCAGCATCCCGACCGGGACTGGGAGCCCCAGCTGGACAGAGCACCAGCACGGCTGCTTTGTGTTGTCAAGTCTGCGTTAGAGTTTCACTCTTTAGTTACCGCGGCACAAATAGAAATTGCACTTCAAAGGTAAGAAAGGGACAGTTTTCTCTGGAGAAGAAGAAAGGAGCGAGAGGAGTTTGTTGGCACACACGTCTCTGCAATGCAGCGGGAGGCCAGCCCTCAGAGACCGCTGGCTGCGGTGGCTGGAGGGCCAGCACCAAGGGGAGGAGTGGCTACCTCACCCAGACAGCCGGGGGCTTTCTCAGCATCAGCACAGCAGTGTCCGAACTCCGAGGAAGACCTGTCGGTCGGTCCCGGGCAAACCCGGACGGCTGGTCACCCTAGCAAGGGGCCAGCTTTGCTGTCTCTCCGGCCTGCCTCCCGTGGGGTCGGCGCCGTATCCCCCAGGCAGTCCCTGGAGCATGTGTGGTTGTCCCAGCCCAGGCACCCGACACTAAGACACTAACTTCCCTGACCCCCTTTTCTTTTAAAGGTTTATTTATTTAGTTATCTTTAGAGAGAAGGGAAGGGAGAGAGAAAGAGAGGGAGAGAAACGTCAATGTGTGGTGGCCTCACACGCATCCCCCACTGGGGACCTGGCCCACAACCCAGGCATGTGCCCTGACCCGGAATTGAACTGGTGACTCTTTGGTTCGCAGACCAGTGCTCAATCCACTGAGCCACAAGAGGCCAGGGTCCTGATCCCTTTTAAAAAGCTCTTACTCCGATTTTATTTGTGATCTTCCTGCTTTTCACATGTTTGAGTTTTCTGTGAAGCCACCCACAAAACCTTTTGTGGGGCAAGCTGTCCATCTGTACGTCCTAAATAAATATGTGCACCGCTGTTCTCCCCACAGCAGTTCTGGCATTGGCGGCACCCCGCAGACCCCATCCCGCCCCCCACCCTGCCCCCAGGAGTCGGGATCCATGGGGCAAAGGGACTTCTTTAGCCTGAACGGTCAGGCTGAGGCCTGCTCGGCCAGAGGGGCTCAAGGGCGGAGCCACTGCTGGTCCGCCCCAGGCTGTGCTTGGTGGGCGAGCAATGAGCTCCCTTGTTTTTGTTTTCCTTCATCCACGTACAGGTTCGGGCAAGAGGCTGTTTGCCTGGATGCCAGTTCAGGTTCGCAGATGGTGGGCGCCCACGTTGGTGAGGTTCAAGGTCTGGGGCAGAGGCCAAGGAACGAGAGTCCATTGCTAGTCTGTGGCAGGAGAGTCAGCCTGGTCTCCCCTAACTTGGGCAGCGGGGGGCACCCTCCTGGGTAAAATAGCACTGGGGATAGGAGCAGGGTGGGTGTGGGAAGGACCCAGGTTCAAATCCCTGCTCCTCGCAAGTTGCACTCTCTGGGCCTTTTCTCTTGGGTTCTCTCTCCGCCTGCCCAGTGCCTCTGTGTGAGTGGGGAAGGTGGGGAAGAGGTGGCCTTCCAGGTACATGGGACTCCCTCAGAGCTGGGTTGACAACCACAGCGCCCCCTACGGATGGACCGGGTCGTGAATGGAAATGCCCAGACCAGCCCCGGCCCACGGTGGGTGTTGCTGTGCACGGACCAGCAACAGGGGGAGAGATTACCCTGTTCTGTCTCTGGTCCTGACCTTGTCCCAAAGTCCTGTTGTGTGGTTGTGGACCCGCCCCGATAAAGTGACATTCAATTACAGAGTTCAAACTTCAGTTGAGTAACTCACCAGAACATGTGAAAACGAAGAGACAGGCCATGTCACGTTCTGGCGAGGAGGAGGAGGGGCCAGTGAGGCCCTTGTGTGGTGAGGGTGTGGGCTTCAGCCACCTGGGAGCCCAGTTCGGCAGCCTCGACTCGAGGAGACAGCTCACACACCCAGAACGGGGCCATGCTGTCCGTTCCCAGGAAGGGACCCCACAAAGGTGCCTTCCTGTGTTCACCGAGACTGCGAGGGTGCTCTCGTGAGACGGGCACCGGAAACTACCCAACTCCCGTCGACAGAGTGCAGGTCAGCCTGTGTGCAACCTCTACGGAGCAGAATGTGACACGGCAACCAAAACGAGTGGGGTGCCACTGAACCCAACAGGACGGCGAAACCTCACCAACATAGCTTGAGGCCAGACACCCGTGAGCACGCATCCTCCTGCTTGGTAGCGCAGCTTTCTGAAACAGGAAAACAACCCACGGGCTGGGAGTTCAGGGCACTGGTTACCCCGGGCCGGGGTGGCAGCTAGGAGGGGTAGAGGGGACCCCTGGGGACTGCGATGCTGCTTCTCCATTTGTTCCAGGCGCAGAGACCGTCATTCCAGATTTACTCTGTGAATGTTCACTCTTACACATCTGTACGTCTGTGCCTGTTCTGCACAGGTATTGTTCCTTGGTAGAAAACAAAAAATAGCCTTGGCTGGTATGGCTCAGTGGATAGAGTGCTGGCCTGCAAACTAAAAGGTTGCCGGTTCGATTCCCAGTCAGGGCACATGCCTGGGTTGCGGGCCACGTCCCCAGGTGGGGGCGCATGAGAGGCAACCACGCATGGATGTTTCTCTCCCTTTCTTCCTCCCTCCCTTCCCCCTCTCTAAAAATAAATAAATAAAATCTTTTTAAAAAGGTAAATGGTCACACAATCTTGACCAGAGGAGCTGCCCTGGAAACCCATCCTGAAGCAGCCACGGGCACTGCCGCCCCTTCGGGGACTCAACGCTCGTCTCTGTCGTCTGCCGTCTGTCTCCCCCATCCACCATCGTCTCCACTCGATGGGTGCCGCGTGCTCGCTGGGCTCCTTTGGTTGACTGTGTCCTGTCTGTCTCCGGGGGCTCGGGAGAGCCTGGCAGTCTTGCTCCCTGCTGTGTGCCCCGGTTCTGGAATGGGGCTGGGCACCGTCAGAGCTGAAGTCACTGAAGTCATGAGCGCTGAAAGGCCCAGTTGTGTGCATGGCGTTTACGCCTGGCGAGGGGACAAGGTTGGATTTCTGGGGAGTGCTTTACCTTCTCCCGTGTGCCAGTCCATATTTCTGAATCTCGGCTCAGGAATCATCGGTGCTCCTCGGGGCAATGTTCAGGTGACAAACCAGACCAGGGCTGGGGACCTGACCGTGAAGGTGCGCACCCCACAGCTGACGGCAGGCACGAGAGGGCACAGCTGGGCCAAGCCTGGAGAGCAATGTCGAGGTGAGTCCACCGGCGTCCCCGCCGCTCACAAGGCCCCCTCTGGTGGACGACAGGCGGCAGAAGTGGTGGCAGGTCCCTGAGCACACGGGGGTGTTGGCAGGTGTGCAGGACCAGGTGTGCCCAGCCCCGCCACCCACGTCACACCTGCACACTCAGGCTTCAATCCCACAGACTATTTATACCCCCAGAACGTCACCGGGCCCCTTGTACCCTGTAAGCGCCCGGCCTCCTGTCTCTTCTGGGCTTCGGTGGCACCTGCTCAGTGTTATCAGCAGGCGGACTGGGGAGATAAGGAGTCTCCGCTTGGCCCCACTAATGGTGTTATTTTAGGGACCACTCAGGACTGGCACGGATGGGAGCTTGGATCACCTGTCATCCTTTCCTTCATCAGCACACTCAGCGAGGGCCGAACAAAGACCAGTGCTCACTTGCAGGGCCAGAGAGGCCCTGTTGAGCCAGAAGGCCATTCTCCCAGACGACGGTGGCTGGGGAGGAGTGTGCTCAGAGCGACCGTCCCTGCCCCCTCTCGGCTGCCCCACCCCCAGCTCACCCGCCACCCACGGGCGAGGTGTGGGGTCAGGTGGAGGGTCAGAGCCATTGCTGTCCAACTCTGCCCCCAGTGAGGGGGTAAGACCATGTCTGCTAAAACCTCCTAAAATAGAGAGATCCTGGGTCTGGATTCACTTACAAAGGGTCAGAGCTCAAATATGTAATTTTTCTGCTGGCGTTAGCAACTGCAGCCATTTTTATTCGGCATTCTGTAACTTAATTAAGTTGGATATGCACCATTGAGGGTCAGGTACAAGGGCAGGGGCCTCTGAGCAAAGGGTGGCCAACGTTGGCAGCCCCCACTCGTCCCTCACTCCCTGCCCCGACACACACGAACTTTCCCTATGGCATGAAGTAAGGACACGCGTCGGGGAGAACACAGATCTGATGTCAGCCTCATGGCCCCCAGTGTCCCCCAGCCACGTCCCTTCCCGGATCAGGAACCGAAACGTGGAGGAGGCAGCCACTGGTCCGGGGCAGGAGCCAGCAGTCAGTGCCTGCCGTGTCCTCCACCTGGGAACATGAGTCCCTGGGGTCCGAAGGCACCGCCTGGGGGAGCCAGCAGAGAGGCCCCAGCTCTGCCTGTGATGCGACCGATGAGGGGGCGGAGGCCCCTCCGAGGATGTTCAGCCCAAGTCTCCCGATTCTGGGCCCATTAGTAACAGGAAGGACACTTATCCGTCAGACTTGTCGAGAGGGAGCGCTGCTGTGGCCGGGCGCTGGGGGCAGCACAGTGACCAAAAAGTCGTTCCCTGGAAAGCGAGACAGGCACCAGCCATATAAATTGGTGAAATGTTCCATTCTGGGGGTGACAGTGAGCATGGTGGAGAGAAGACAAGGGGGTCAAGGACAGGGACGGCCCAGCAGTGACGCCGTTAGCAGCAGGGGCCAGAGGACCTGTGCACAGGGCCCAATGCTGCTGAGGGAATGGCCCGAGGCTGTCTGGAGGCACAGTGCCCCTGGCGTGAGGCAGAGCACATGCAAAGGTCCTGCGGCAGGAGGGTGCCCCAGGGAACAGTGTGGAGGGATGCCGCTAGAGCCGAGTGTGTGGGACAGGAGAGGGGCCTCATTGGCTTGAGTTTGGTCTCAGCTGCTGGTTCTCAACTGAGAGGGATTGTGCCCCCCAGGGGACAGGTGGCAATGTGTGGGGATGTGAGTGGCTATCACCATGGAGGGGTGCTATTGGCATTTAGTGGGGAGAGGCCAGGAAGGCTGTACTCCCTACAACACATAGGGCACCCCTTGTGACGAAGATTTACCTGGCCCCAAATGTCTGAGTGTCATGTCTGAGAACCCCTCTAACCGACCACTCTTTGCGGCGGACAGATCCCCTGCTGGCCTTGATACTGTCCCCGGGGTGGCTGTCCTCAGCCCCACAGGCCCAGCTGTGACACAGGGGACTTCTGAACACTCAGCCCGGCTCCTTCCCAACACCCTCCTCAACCAGCCCTCACTGGGGTGCCTCCCGTCTCCTCCGGGCCCTGGGCTAACCCCCTCTCCGGCTCCACAGGGTCCTCTCCGGGATGGCTTGCCCACTCTACCTGGGGTTGGACATGCATCCAAGACAGCGGGGCCTCCCCTGTCCCTTGGTCACAGTGTGTCTTCTGTGCCCAGAACACAGTTTGCAGGGCGTAGGTGCCCCAGATGCCCAGTGGTGACATCAGGCCCCGTGGTGGGAGCAGTGATCCCTGATGCAGGTTCTCCGGGAGCAGCGTGGGAGAGGCAGCAATGAAAAAGGTGCTACGGTAGCGCTGAGCAAGAGAGAGCAGGGGGAGGGGCAGAGGGCAGAAGATGGGCCCGCCTGTGGTGCTGCAGCCACAGTCACCCCAGCCCACGGGAGCCTGAATGGGTGTTAAAGGGGGAAAGGGAGCCAGGATGAATGGGCCGGGTTTGTTGTCGGTCCTTCTCCCTGCGTGTGTGGGCCTCTCAGTCTAGCTGTCACTCTCCTACTCCTAAGAGGGTACAATAAATAGCGACAATTTTTTTTTAAGATTTTATTTATTTATTTTTAGAGAGGGAAGGGAGAGGGAGAGAGAGAGAGAGAAACATCAATGTGCCAGGGGACATGGCCTGCAACCTAGGCATGTGCCCTGACTGGGAATCGAACCTGCGATGCCTGGTTCGCAGTCCGCGCTCAATCCACTGAGCTACACCAGCCAGGGCAAATAGCAACAATTTTTAACAGAGCAACTGACATTTGCACCTTTGTGAGAGGCAATAGGGAGTAGTGGAGACTGCGGCAAGAACCGTTCTCTGGCTCCAGCCCAGAGCTCCCATGCAGGAAGGGAGCCCAGCGTGGCCAGATGTGCCACTGTCTCAAGAGAAGCCAGAATGCGGGATTTTCCCCTCACCCCAATCTTCTTATTTTCTAAAGCCTGTTGGCAATGAACTTGCTTTTTAGAAAAGATGTGTAAACACCAGGCAGGGCTACATCTGGCCCTCTGGTGTGCACTCTGGGCCTGAGCCTGGAAACAGGACAAAAGCAAATTGTGTGTCAGGACGATGACAGGCGGGTTTGGAAATCGCAGGCACTAGGACTTGTTAAGAGCCGCCGCGAGTTTGAGGCACCAGGGCAGAGAGCTCGGCCTGCCTGGCCGAGGAATGGCCAGCATCCTAGCACCCATCAGGTGACCTTAGTGTACACTTCACAGCAAGGAGGAACCCGGAGGCGGTCCCACGTCGTGTGGCCGCTCTGTGCACGCCGTCAGGGCCGTCCTCGGCTGGAGCCCAGAACACACAGCCCCCAAGCCACCGCATACTCCGCACTGGACAGTGTCGGCTCTGGGGCTTGTGGTTGTTTTAAAGTTTTGGGTGTACCCTCCCCTCCCACCTTTTTTTCTTCCCTTCTTGTGCCTCTGTTTTATTGGGATGACTAAACCTTTCAACTATGTTCGCAGTAAACAGAGCTAATTTACCCCCCGCCTCTCTGAAACAGCTGCTGACAGCTGCACTCTGGGTAACCCAGGCAAGGACCTTTGTAGTCGAGCCTACCGAGTCCACGTTGGTTGTGGGGCCCCGTCCCTCCTGCCCCGAGCCCCACACAGCTGCACCGCATACTCACATGTGCCCGTCGCCCCAGGGCCCGGAGGGTAAACAGCGTGTGAACATGGGGGCCAGGCAGAGGGTTCTCAGCAGCCCGAGGGAACACCAGTGTCCAGAGTTGAGAGAGAAAAACAACACACAGAGACGTACACAGGCCCAAGAAGCAGAACCAAATGCCTCCTTTTATTGCGAAGTCAAAACCCTTTTTATTTCGTCTATTTGTACAGAATTCTCGCCGAGGACTGCTCTGTGCAGCAGCTGGAGGTACACTGGTCTGATCGTTAATAAATAGTCTTAAATAAGAACAAGAGCAGGTTGGAGGGAAGCGAAAGCATCGTCCCAAACAAGCGACTGGTGGAGGGTCTAGAAGGAGCTTCTGACGGACATAAATAATTTCTTCGTTTTTTAACAACTATTTACACATTTCAATGTACAAACGATGCTAAGCAGAGGCTGTTTGGCATAGCGGAGGAGGAAACTTGCACCAAGAGGGGGTCGCACCAACAGGGAATCACAGGGACATCCTGGGATCTGCCAACAGACAAAGCAAACTGCAACCAAACCGCACGCAACTCTGCCCTGTGGACCGAGCAGAGGGAGGCTGCGGCCCACGCTACTGGAGAAGAAAAAACAAGTTTCCCCAAAGTTTCCAGCGACCCACTGAGTCATGGAGGGACAACGGTTCCCACTACGGCAGGCTCCAGGGACCTTCTGAGGATCCCCGGCCTTTGTTCACAGGCCGCCCTGTGTGCTGCAGCAAGCCCTGTGCTGGAGCTGGGGGCAGAGTGGGGTGCACACGATGGAGGGGGCCCACTGGCCAAGGGGAGGAAGGCTCTTGCCACGAGCCATGTCAGAAACGGCACCTTTAAATCAGGACGCTAGAGAGTAGGACGTTACTCTCAAAAGGCTTCTAGGTCCTTCCATTTGAGATTCGCACCCAGTACCCCCGACACCTAGCATCCCTCCCATGAGGCTTCAAAGAACCGACTGCGTGCAGAACCCACAGTAGGGGTCTGCCAGTGAAAAGAGGGAGCCTCGGAGGCCCAGTCGGAGCCCAGACTTCAGAACACGGCCAGTAATGCACAACAGACAAGCCTCCTTGGGGCACAGAGGGCAGCCCCAGTGAGGGCCAGGTTTCCTTGGTGCTTTAAACAGGGCCACGTGGGCCAGTGATCAGGGTCAAGTTGAAGGTTCTGGCTGAACGCTGCCCTTCACACAGACGTCCTGGAGTGGAGGGGTGTGGGAGAACCACTTGCAAAGTTCTGCCGGGGCCTCAGTGTCTATTTTTAATTTCTGCCACCCCTCGTCCCGCTGAATGACCGAACAGGTTTCCTTCGAGGTCAACATGCCCCTTCCTCTGAACAGACATGTGCCCTTCCCCTCCCCAGCCCAGTCTCGGACCTGGGCGAGCCACGTAAACCCCGGGTCTCTGGAAACCTCAGAGGAAACCCAGATGGGTGAAGAGGGGGCCTCTCCCCACCCCCGCACTCCGCCGGCCACAGCTTCTGTTTATGAAATCAGAGTAAACCGAGAAATGGGAATCAATTGTTTAGGAAAATTTATCTGTAACGTCCTAACCATTTTCATTCATTCGTTTTATTGGGACATTTATTACAGGAACCTCCGCATCACTCTTCCTTCGGCACCGACGCCCGCGTGCCCACCCCGAGCCATGCCCCCTTCCGCCGCTGCTGGGCGGCCTGGCCGCAGGTGCCCTCAGTCACCTCCGGGGGCGGGACGGCACCCGGCCGAGACCTCTCAGCCCGTGACCGTGGCAGGCAGTTTCTCTTTACGTATTTTCCTTCCTGTTAGGTTCTGCCTGCAGCAGCTGGTAGGATCTTGTCTAGAGGGTGACAAGGAAATGCTGATCAAAAGTCACCGGTCGCTCCAAGTCCCCGATGCTCCTACACCGTCCACGTCGGTGCGGGCCACGGAAAGGTGCGGCAGAGGGCGGTCGGTTTGCTGGCTCCTCACCGCAGTGGGCAGTGGGGCCATGGGGTGGTGAGGTGTGGGACCCAGGAAAGCATGGCCCCAGGGGGTCTCACGTCCAGGGGGGCTAGTGGCAGCCGCAGGCCCGCACGACCATGTTTCGGTATTTCTTCAGGATGACGTTGGAGCTGTCGTCGAAGTACAGCACCGAGATGGCGTTGAGCTGAGTTGGGGCGCAGCAGGGCTTGGGCACCGTGTCGGGGTTGATGAAGTGGACCTGGAACGCACACCGGGGTGTTGGTGGCGGTGAGACCCGGCCCCTCGAGCCTCTCTGGCTTCCTTATGTCTACAGGGGACGGGTACTGCTTGGGCGAAGGACCTCGGCGACATGCACTGAGCATGCGCAGACAGAGCCGGAGCCGTCTCCAGGGGGAGGGGCACTGCCCTGGGCATCGTCAGGTGTTAACAGCACCCTGGGCTCCAGAGTCCGAAGCACGCCACCCCAGCCCCACTCGTGACGTCCAAAAGGGCGGCTAGAGGTCAAATACCCCTGAGGGACAAAACTGCCCTCCCGTGGGGAACCACTGGGCTGGACCAGGGCCTGCCCCACTCCCCGGTTTTGTGAATAAAGCTTTATCGGCACCCGGCCACGCCCATTCCTAGGGCTGCATCCAGGTTCCAGGGCAGAGCTGAGCAGCGGCATCTTACGCCTCTCAAAGTCAAAATATTTACTCTCTGGCCCTTTTCAGAAAGGGGTTGCTGCTCCCGTTCAAGAAAAACATAATGCAAGCCCCACAGGTAATCGTCAAAGTGCTCGCAGCCACAGTTAAAAACGTGAAGAAACAGGTGAGATTAATTTAAATATTACACAGGCCGAGTGCTCGGGAGCCGTGTGTGAACTGGTCACTGAGTTGGGTGGGGCCAGTCTAGACCCCACTAGGCTACTCTGCCTCTTGAACAACAGCAATAAGAGGAAAGGCAGATGGGCAAACACCTGGGAGACGCCCACGAGGAAGGGGCAGGCCCCGAGGCAGGGATGGAGAAAGGAGCCGGTCAGGTGCTCGGTTTTGCTGCTCTGTCTCACTCCAGGGCTCTGCGAGCCTCACGGAGGATCTGGGTCAGGGGCCAACACGCTCGATGCCTACAGGGACCCCAGGGGCATCGCTGAGGAGTGAATGAGGCCAGGAGTGAGACGACAGGGAAGAGTGAGGACTGGGGCAAACTAAAGGTCTCTCTTCTTCGGCCACACACTGACCCAGACCAACCGCGGCACCCAAAGCCGTGCAGTCAGACGTGCAGGCTATTCCAGACAGGTCGGGGGTGCGGCGGTTTGGTTTCCAGGGGAAAGGTCTGCGTTTCTGGAACACACCACGTGTGCCCAGTGAGAGCGCGCAGCTCACCGGCCTCGGCCTGGGGCCTCCGACTCAGACCCTCTCGCCTTCTAAACATTTTGTTGTGGACAGTTTCAAAGCCGAACGACGAAACCTCCTCCCAGCCTCTCCACCCGGAATAATTTCGAAGCAAACCCCAGATGTCGGCTCATTTTGCTTGGGTTTTGCTAGGACTCCCTGGAAGATAGGGAGTCGCCCCCTTTGAAAATACAGCCCTTGTTTTGGAATAATCAAGGGATTCAGTCTGACTCTGGGGGTCTCCAGTGGAGCGCAGATTGAGTGGGTGGCCACAAGCCCACGAAGGCGGGGTTGGAGTGTAGAGGGCAACCTGCCCTTGGCAGCCTGGGAGACACTCCCTTCACCTCCCGGGGTCCTCAGAGCAGGACCTGAGCGGGGACAGGGCCGTCGATCCAAGCCACAGAGCAGGCCGGGAGACTGTTCATTTCTGGTGCAGGGACTTTCCACCCTAAATAAGCTTTGGAGTTTGCTGTTGGGGGAGGGAGGTGGGGCTGGAAGAGCGACGTGGGAGAGAGGGACTTTCCCTCTAAGGGTGGGGCTGGTCCCAAGGCAAGGACCAGAGGGGCTTTTCCTCCGAGACAGGACACAGGGGCAGGGACCAGGGGAGAGTCAGGGGGAAGCTGACGACCATAAAAAGCAGTACCGAGCTCCATGACACACAGGACAGTGGGGCAGAGGGGTGGGTGGCCCTGGGCAGTGAGTTGCCTGTCCTCAGGAACATGAAAGCCAGCGAGGATCACCAGTAGTCAGGAAAGGCCCAGACAATGTTCATGGCAGGGAGCCAGGTAACCAGGAACCTTGAACTCCAGATTCAAACCTAGGGGACGAAGCCCCGAGCTTGGACTGCCGTTGTGGCCAGTAGGACAGGAAGAGTCGCCCCTGGTGTGTGTCCTCGGTGCTGGGCACCCTGCAAAGAGCTGTGATCTCATCACCACAGTGACCCCAGCCATGACCCCGTGAGGCCCACCCTGGATCAGCCAGCCCGGGGGTCCTCAGCCCTTCTCTTTAAAATCCTGGTACCCTCCTGGCACCTTCCAGCCCCTCCCTCCCTCTCTGGTTTCCTCACCTGTTCATCGATTGTTTCCCCCTCGGAAAACGAGGCCTGGAGACAGGGCCTGCATCGGCCGTGCTGTTGCTGCACTGTCCCCTGCTCCCCAGGCCATCCCCACAGATGGGAGACCCCCGACAGGCAGTGAAGGCCCCTGCGGGACTGAACTGCAACGTGCAAGGCCAGGAGGTGGACGCGGGAGTCGTGGCGGGGTCGGTGGGGGCACAAGCCCTCAAGCCCCCCACCCAGGGGAAGACCTGGCACCATGGGGCAGGGATGGGCCTACCGACACGGAGTAGACAGACTGACAGCCCAGCACAGCGGTCCCCAGACAGGCAGGGCTGGGGCCACTGCTCCGTCAGGCCTAGTGACAGCTGCCCACAAAACTGTTCTGATTTCTTTTAAAATTAGAAGAAATAGATAAACTCTAGGGACCTTGGGGTGAAAAATCAAACACATCTTTATGTCAACACAGTAGGAAAAGATAACGGTCAATCTTTCTTTAACAGAGGAGGGGCCCTCAAGATCTCCCCCCAGGCCCAACCCGAAGGAGCCGCGGAAGGGTGTGGTAGCCCCCGAAGCCCCAGCGGCCGCACTCACCAGGGTCTGCACAATGGCGTGGTTGGTGGCGTTCATGTAGGAGTTCAGGGGGAAGGCGCACTCCCCCTCACAGTAGTAGGCAGCGTAGCCTTCGGGCGCGATGATCCAGTCCTGCGGAGAAGGAGCAGTGTGTGGGGCTGTGGGGGCCGAGGATCCATACCCTAAATCCCCCACCCTGGTTAGGACCCTGGACGCCAGAGTCCTAACTGACCTGGGTGGAGGGGAAACTCAACTCTCTGCTCAACCAGGCACAGCCCACAGCCTTGGGGGAGCCGGGGTGGTGGTGGGGTCGGCGGGGGAGGGGGGGCACTGACCTGCCAGCCCAGGTCACGGAAACTGACGTACAGCTCATGCTTCTTGCAGGCCTGCCTCTGGTCGGCGCTGCTGTTCTCTGCTCGGAGGGGCAGACACGGAGAAGGGCATGAACCACACGGGCATTAGTCTCCTCACAGCTGAACCCCCATAGCTGCAGGACAGCTTTTCAGCCATAGAGGCCTTCAAATGCATCCCCCCACCCTGCCAACAGTCCCCCCAAGGGCGGTGCCAATGCCCCCCTCCCGCCCACAGAGCCCTCTGGACCCTTCCGAGGACGCTGGTTTCTTTTATACACAGACGTGGTTCAGATGCTGACAGCTGCCCGGATTCTGTGAGGGGGTCAAAGCCCGTCCACTCCCCAGGCCGGCTGCCCAGAGGGGCTTGGACTGACCTCACTGTGGAAGGCCAGCCTCCCCCCACCCACAACGCCTGGAGGGGGTACCAATGGGGCCTGGGACAAAGCCCCCATATCCACTACCACCAAGTGAACCAAGTCAGATCCTGCCGGCCTTCCAGAAAAATCCAGTGTCGAGGTCTCCGAGGCGTGAAAATGATGCCCTGGAATTCTCCAGAAGTGCATAGGGTTTGCAGACATTGGGATTGGGGACTGAGCATTTGTAAACATGTTGAAATTCCTATTTCTGTCTCTCGGACACCCCCGCCCCACACACACACACACTCAGCTACCCTTGGCCTTTGGGTCTTGAGTTTCAACATGAAGCCCAATATCACTGCTTTGCTTTAAGACAGGGCTGGAGAGCGGCGCTCAGCCACTGCCTGCACCTCCTCTGCTCCCAGCAGACATCGCTAATCAATTGTGGCATGTTCTGCTCACTGAGCCCTCATACAGCTCTGGATCCTTCTTTACATGGTGCTAGCACTAAGCAGCTGGTGCCATTGGTGCAGAAAGGGAAGGAAAGGGACGCTCGAGAGGTAGGCCCCAGCGCTGCTGCCCCTCCAGTCCTGCCCCTCCTGCCCCAAAGGCAGGGGCCAGTGGGCCAGGGGAGGCAAGGCTGCTGCTTCCCCCTCGGACCCCGGAGCCCCAGCCTGAGCAGCCAACAAGTTGTAACTGGTGCTGGGGCCCAGCCCGCGCCCGGAGGGTCCCCTGGTGAAAAGGGCCAATTACCAGGGAGCTGGAGTCAAACGTGGGTGGGGAGTGGGGGGCAGCAAGCCCAGTTTCTCGGGCCCAAACTACAGCCTGTGCGGAGCCCTGGACGGCCTCGGGGTGGGGGAGCCCTCGGGGAAGAGCTTCCAGGGAGGCAGCACGCTGCAGCTTGTCTCCTCCCAGCACACAAAGGGGGGCCATGAGGGTGGGGCCGACGTGTGTGGCCTGCAGCCGGACTCCCAGCTCCTCACACAGGCAAAGCCCTTCACACGGGCATGTGTGTACACACGTGTGCAAACACACGCAGGGTCTGCCTTACTGGGCCCGTGGGGGGACCCAGGCCTCCGTATTCCTTTTCCTATCAAACTGCCAGGCAGGGTCTCAGTGAAGGTCAAACAGGGCCAGGAAGCAGAAATCCACAGGAAGGAGGCAGATGCCAGACAAGGCAGGGCAGCTGCCCTGTGAGGTAGTGAGAGACCCGTCCTGGGGGTGATGTAAATGGAGACTTGTTGGGGGGTTGGTGAGGATGTGCGGGGAAGTTGGGTCTTGAATCCTAAGTCTTCGAGGAAGCCCTGATGGAACGCCAGGACCTGGAGTCTTTGCTAGGATGGAACTTGCCAGCACTTCCTGCCTGGCCGATAGGGAAGACCCTCCCGGCCCCGCTCCCCACTGTTGTCAGAGCAGCGGAAGGAGCGAAGGATGGTCTGACCACCCACACCCCACACCATAGCTTGAAACTTGGCAGAGCCTTCCAAATTTGCTTTGGATAAAGTTCAAGCTCAGGATGTGGCTATCAAGAAGACACTTCCATTTGCTCCTCTCGACATCCCGACCCTCCCCTTGTCCTAGCCGTCACGTCCTTCTCCTCGCCCCTCACAGGTGCCACCTGACCTCCCACCGCAGGTCTCCGCACCCGCAGAGCCTGCTGTCTCGAGCCCTGCAGGGGAGCCGACCCAGCCTGGCCTCCTGGGCACCTGCCCGCCCCCGAGCTCTGAGCTGGGAAGTCTTCTCTGAGCCTCCAGACTGTGAGTTCCTAGTCACCACCCCCCGACTCTCAGGCCTGATATCAGTGTGGCCATCAATGACGGCCACCTCCTGTGGTCCACTGTCCCCAGGGCACCACAGCTGGCTTTCACCATTTGAGCCCAGCCCCCAGGAGGCTAGCATGGAGAATGTTTCCAACAGAGTCAGGGGTTCGGTTGGTTTTCAATGTGGGGGGGGTCACAGACCCCCCACATCTGTGGAGCTTGTGACTGAAAAGAATGCACCTGCCGAAAAGAATCCCTGCAGAGCCCTACGCACAAACTCTGAGCCCCCCCACGCTCACCAAGCTCCACCCACCCAGGCCCCTGGGGGCCAGGGAGCCCAAGCCCAGCAACTTCCCCACTCAGAGCAACCACCTTCCCTCTCCCTGGAAGAGGGAAATGGACAGGAAGTTCAAAAGCAGCCAGGTGAGCCGAAAGAAGCTGCTGACAACCTGAGGCATATTTGGGGGTGTGGCTGCTTTGCATAATCTAAATACGCCCACATCCCCCTTCTGTGCTCCCTGGGGCCAACCCCAGGCCTGGGGGCCAGGAGAGCTGATAATAAGCTCAGCTGTGATCTCCCAGCGCCGGGAGATGGGGACTCGGGCTGGAAAAACCCATATTTTACAAGAGTTCCAATTTGCCAGGAGTCTCCAATATTTTTCACTTGAAGAAATAAAGTGAAAGACACGGCAAAGACCCCCACTTGTCCTCTTCGCCACTGGGCCGGCGGCAGCAGCTTGCCTCCCTGGGGAGTTGGCATGGCGTCTTCCTACTCCTTCACCTGATTCCCTCCCCCAGCCCCCCAGCTTATCTGCAGCCGCCAGCGCATCTGTTTGGAAGCACGGTGGGCGTCCTGTTACGCTCACGTTTTGCTACTTGCGTTTCTGAATGAATGTGTGACTTGTGCCCAGTTCAGAGGGTGCACTCTGGGCAGCAGCGGGGGTCTGTGGGTTTTGCCTCCTGCTGCATTGTTCCAGAGCCATCTGTGGAGCTCGTGACCCCCCCACCCCGCCCGTGTCCCTGGAGTCGGTGTTCGGACCCTCCCGCCCTGTGCGTACCTGCCACGTTGGCCATCCGCAGGGCCTCCTGGTTCTTGGGCGTCTTGGAGCGGTTCTGGCCGCGCTGCCTGCCCCCTGTGGAGCGGGTGCTGCGGAGGTGGACCTCGGTGGCCTTGAAGAAGGCCACCATGAAGGGCTGCTTGTTCTGGGGCCCGTGCCGCCCGATCAGGCCCGCCAGCTTGGGGTTGACGCTCTGCCCTAGACCAGAAGCAGCCAGGTGGGAAGAAGACGTGGTTAGCGGGGGTCTGCTGTGTGCCTCACACTTCACCCCCACACTCGTCCATCCACCCAGCCCCGGCTCTATGCCCGGGTGTGTTAGGAGCTTAGGACACAGTGGGGGACCATGCAGAGAAAACTCCCTGTCCCTGGGGCAGGCTGGCAGGACACTTGGACAGCCAGGACCCCATGGTGAAAATCTGAAGCAGGGGAGGGCAGGCTGGGCTGAGGTCTACAGGGGGTCTTGGGCTAGAGGAAGCCCCACTCACATCTCCATGAGCAAAACAAGTCACATGATCCACCTAATATCTAGAGGTGGGGCCATCCTAGGCCGGGCCAGGGAGGGTGGGGATGGCCGCAAGCAGCCCTCACGTCTACCACCCTCTGCACTGAGGGGCCACTTGAGCCGAGAACTGGGTAGCAGAGGAGGGGAGTCACATGGCCATTTGGGGAGAGGCCATTGCAGGCAGGGCATGTTGGGAAGGCGAATGCTGGGAGCTGGGAGCCCGGGGGACGTGTTCAATAAGACTGGCCAATAGTTGGAGCAGGGACTGGGGGTGGGAGGGTACCAGGGGGAGGTCATTGACTGGGTTGAATAGTGTCTCCTCTAGAGACTCATGATGTGACCTTATTTGGAAGTAGTACCTATGCAGATGAAATCAGTCAAGATTAGTTCACCCTGGATTAGGAAGGGCCCTAATCCAATGACTGGTGTTCTTAGAAGAAGGTCACGTGTGCACGCGCACACACACACACAGACACACACACACACATACACACACACAAGATGGCCAAGGAACACTAAAGAGCTCCAGGAGCCACCAGAAGCTGAGAGGGGCAAGGCAGGAAGCTTCCCCGGAGCCTTGGAAGGAGCACAGTCCGGGGACACCTTGACTTTGGACTTCTAGCTTCCAGCCAGTGAGGGACTAGAGCTCCATGGTTCTAAGCCCCGCAGTGTGTGGTGTTTTGTTACTGCAGCTACTGTGTACTCATACATCCACATGGAGTGGAAACCACGGGTGTGCGGGACTTGAGGAGTGGGCAGCCAGAGCTGCTGGCCAAAGACCACCTCGGGCTGCCCCAGAAGCTGCGCTGCGGGGTCAAGAACCAAAGCTGGAGGGCGACCAGGGCAAGGTGTCCTGGATGGGGGCAAACGTGGGGGGCAGAAGGGGTCAGATCTTCCATAATTCATTTTTAACGCCGTCTTTAGAATGCATTTTTAATGTCTCGTTTTGAAAGAATTACTGACTCACAGGAAGTTGTAAAAAAAAAAGGCCTTCAGGGAGGTCCATGTACCTTTCACCCAGTTTCACCCGGTGGTCATGCCACTGGAGTCCAACGCCCCCACCTGGAAAACGACTGATCTTGGGTCTGTTTTCAGGGGAGAATGGAGGGAACTAGCCGAGGGAGTGGACGTAAAAGGTGAGAAAGGGAGGTGTCACAGGTGACTTCCGAGCTTGGGGTCCGGGCACCTGGAAGAAGGGCGGGCCCTTTACTGAGGAGGGGAAACCGAGGCAGGGGTGGGGGAGGAGTGGCGCAGAACAAGCCTGATGGGGAAGGTGAGAGGTGGCGGCCGGGCGCTGCAGCTGGGTTTGGCTCCTTATCAAGGAGAGACGACTTGGAGTCAGGACCCGCTCTGGCCCGGTCCCAGCCTTCCTGGGCTCATATCCTGTCTCTGCCAGTGGTGATAAGGTTCCAGAGACAGATGAAGCAAGAGACGGGACAAAGGAAGCCTGTCCTCAGAGGAACAGGAGAGCCTGCGCAAGGACGCATCCCTGACCCAGGCGCGGCCGCCCAGCCACCACAGGTGGGGCACCCCCTCCCCGGGCGGCCGGGGTCCAAGGCCTGAGGCCGCAGAGTCGGTGCTACGGGAGCCCTGGACCCGTCCACATCTGGAACCAACTTCACCCGGAGCCCCCAGGACGGGCGGAAGGCAGGGAACCTGGCCTCCCAAGGACCAGGCCAGCTCCAGGGGTTCGCTTTGGTTTTTTAACAAGGAGCGTTTCAAAGACCAAACTCCCCGTCCACCACTGTTTTCCCCTAAATTAACCCCTCTAACGTTCGCTCCCCTGCATTCTTGAGCAGGGTTTCCCCGAGTTCACCCGTCTATAATTGGAGCGGTTCTGTAAAAAGAACCATTAAAGCTGAGCCCCTAGGATTTGCGTTCCCCCCTGGAAGGCATTTAAGGGCAAAATAAAAATGCCTCATCTGTGAGTGCGATGCTGCTCTGGATACGGTAACCCTACCCTTGCAGCGGTGGCCGAGGGCGGGGGCGGCCTGCTCCCGCGGCTGTCAGGATGGCCAGGGCTGGGGCCCACAGCCTTAGCGGGGAAGTGGGCGGCAGAGCAGAACGAAGAGGGTCTCCAGGTCTCTGCACCCACCCCCACCGCTGACCAGCCTGTGCAGGCCAGACAGGTGAGGGTGCGTGCTGGGCCCAGAGATAGGCGTGTGGAGTTGGGGCTCCTCGGGGGCCTCAGGGGTGTTGCAGGGTGTGCAGCAACGTCCCGGGGTGGTCCCAAAAATGTGCCCAAGTGTCCCCTGGGAGGCACAACGTCTCGGGGAGAGCCACGGCTTTCCTATACCCTCCCCAAGGTAAGCCAGGCCACAGGGCCAGGCACAGGTGAGTCGCTGCGGCCAGGTCTCTCGCTGCAAAGCCTGAGAGAGGATGCGGGATGTCATTACCACGAGATAACTCAGTTCGGGGGGCACTGCTGCTGGCCACCTGAGCAGTGCGTGCACCTCTGTGCAAGCATCCCTGGCGCAGTGTCGGGCCAGCACCGCCCTGTGCCCTGCGGGTCGGTCGCCCGAGGAACCAGCAGGCCCAGGCTCTCGGGGGCCCACAGAAGGAAGGGCCCCTCAGATCCTCCCCAGAGGGAGAGGCCAAACATGATACAGTGTGATTTACAAGTGGGAGGAAAGACATTTAAAGCCCCTACGAACATATGTGGGTTTGTTCGTACGTAAAGTTCATTTTCATTTTAATATCCCCAAAAAGGGTCGGGAAGGATTATCCTGGGGGAGAGGCCATGTGGGTTGGATGGGGGAGGAATTCCTTTTCATTTTACAATATTACATATAGAGGTTTTACTTTGCATGTGCAAATGTTCATTTGGATTGTTTGTATTTAAATGTCCAGGGCCTTCCTGACCGGTGTGGCTCAGTGGGTTGGGTGTCATCTTGCAAAGCTGAAGGTTGCCGGTTCAGTTCCCAGTCAGGTCACATGCCTGGGTTGCAGGTTCGGTCCCTGCTGTTGGGGAGCATATGAGAGGCACCAGTCAATGTTTCTCTCTTCCATCGATGTTTCTCTTTCTCTTTTTCTCCCTCCCTTCCCCTCTCTCTAAAAATAAATAAAATATTTGAAAATAAATGTCCAGGGCAAGTCACACCGAGTAGGCAGCCAGGACAAATGTATTAGGCAGATAGACTGAGGTGACTGAATTAATTGGAAAAAAAAACAAAACAAAAAGATATGCATACTATTTTAACAAGGTCTGTGTCTTCAGCGAAGCTGAAAAAGATTTATATTACAGTCAAGGGTCAATAGATTTTTTTTTAAAAACCTGAAGATTTTTCCAAGAATAGGGTTGTCAGATTTTGCAAATAAAAATACAGGACACCCAGTTAAATTTGAATTTCAGATAAAAGAATAATGTTTGCAATATGTGGGATGCACTTTTATTAACCAATTACCTGTGGTTCAGCTGAAATTCAAGTTGAACTGGGCGTCCCACCGTTAATTGAGGGTGGAGAGGGTTACCAGGTGGATGGTTCCGGCCAATGCCTTGCAGGCAGCAGCCCAGGTGGGGGTGGGGGGCACTGGCCTCCCGACAGGCGGGGAGGGGGTCGGGCACTGGATCCGCTGGTTTCTCCTTCAGAGCCTGGGGTCTGCCTCTCTCTGGTGTGTTTTGCTTCTTTTGCATTTTGCCTTTTTAAAATTTTACTTTCTAAATGAACATACAGTGAAGTTGACTTTGTACACAGGTCTGTCATTTTTTTAAACACATGTGCGGATTCATACAGTCCCCCCTCTTCTGCCAGAGCACAGTGCAGCCCCAACACCCCCGAAAGAACCCCCTTCTTCTGCCTTTTCTCTCAGTGCATCCAGCCCAGGGTCACCCTGCTCCCCAGGGGACCGGTGGCAGTGTCTGGGGACATTTTTGTTGTCACAACCTGAGGAAGGTGGAAGGTGCTCCTGGCATTGAGTGGATGGAGACTAAGGGAATTCACACACAGGACAGTCACCACCACGGAGAAAGCTCCGGTCAGAGACATCAGCAGGGACAACCTCTGCTAGCCACGCCCTCCCCCAACCTCCGCCAGCCTGTTCAGTAACTGCTGACCCAGTCTCATGCCTCTAGCTCTGCATCTTCCCAGTGTTTCGTACACAGGCACTCCCAGGCTTTTGCATTGGCTTGTTTTAATCTGCGAGCCTTTGAGGTTCACCTGCGGGGTCACAGGTCTCATCCCTGTCCTTCATCCCTGTCATTCCCAGGCTGTTGATTTGTCCCCCCGCCCCACCCGGTAAAGGACCTCGGAGAGGAGCTTCCAGGAATATCATGAGAAACGCCCAGGACAGGGTTTTGTGAGGCCTGTATTTTTATTATTTCTGTGACTGAAGCAGAGCGAAGTCCATCGTGGGGCCGATCCCCCACTGTCCCTGCACACTCAGGTGTCCACCTGCCCCAGAACCAGTGCTCCTGTTCCCTCCCTGCAGGGGCCAGGCAGCCACTCCAGAGCTCAGCAGCAGGGCCTGCCCCAGGAGCATTGGGCCAGGCAGCAGCCGCTGGGGCAGTCCCACCGCTGTGCACAGAGCCCTTGTCCCTGATCCTCAACCCGAGGAGGTGGCCACTTAGACCCTTCCCAGCGTCACCTGCAGCTGCTTCCAGGATGGCTGTGGCAGGCGCTCGGAAACATTTTCTGGAAAAGGCAGGCACAAGAAGAGAACATCCTTCCTCCACCCTCAAGGACGTGGATGCCGCCGTCTTGCCGACGGTGCGGTGATGAGTCTCAGGCCACGACGCCAGCTCATGCCGCTTGCAGGGCCAAGAGAAGTCTGCACTGTGCCCACCCTCTAACCTGGGGGTCTGCAAACTGTAGCCCCCACCCCCAGCAAACCCAGCCCACTGGCTGTTTCTGCAAACTGTCTTACGGGAACCCCGCCATGTGCGGTCACCCACACGGTCTGTGTGCTCTCACACGTGACCACAGACGGCGGGGCTGCGGCAGGCAATGTCGGATCCTCGAAGCCCCAAAACACTCACTAGCTGGTTCTGGACCCAGAAAGTTTGCCAGCCTCTCCTCTCACCAGCCCTAGTCCTTCCAGACTCGTGCAGAAACCACACGTGTCCCCAGGAGATAAGACATCCTATTGTCCATTCCTTGCCAAGGAAAGTATTCCTGACAGACCTGGCTCTCCCTCCATGATGGGTTCTCAACCAAGATGAGAAACAACCATTTTGGAGCATCTGCTCCAAGCCCAGCTCCGTGCTGAGCCCATTCTGTGGGCACGACTCCTCACCCCGCACTTAAAGAGCAGGAAAGTGAGGTCACAGGCATGAAGCCACCCACCCGGGACCCACTGCCAAGGAGGGCAGAGACAGAGTCACACCATGGCCCAGCTGACTCGCACCTAAGCACTCTGCCACTGAGCCACAGCTGCCCACCGGTGGATGCCAGGGCGAACGCAGAAAGGGGAGCTCGCCGGGTGTGGCTGTGGGCAGGAAGGGCTCCTTGAGGCACAGGAAGGCCTTCCACGAGGTGGCCCAGGTGGGTGGTGGTGTGGATGCAGAATTCTGGGAAGGACACGGGACGCCGAGCTGGGGACAGGCACTGGTGATAGGAGCAGAATCAGCAGGCCTCGCCCAGACAGCACTAGCCCAGGGGCACCACGGAGCACAACAGGGGGCCTCTCAGGAAAGGAGGGGTGCAACCCACCCATGGGCAGGGCGCCACCTCAGTTTTCTTGTGGTGTCTTTGTTTTCCAGGCCCAAGGACATCGGCTGCCCCCAGGAGGCCCACAGCATAAGAATGTTCCCTGTTAATTGTGGAAAACATTAATTCCAGCCACTTGTCTCGATGGACCGAGGCCCAAGGGACAAGCAGGACCACGGTTAACACCGGTGACATCTGCCTGGCCCCATCCCGTTGTCCCCGCCGCCACGGCCCGCCCAGCTCCGGGAGGGCCCGCCCCAGCCTCTGGGTCATCGGGCCTCCTCTCCGCCCTCCTGCTCCGGCTTCTGCACAAACAGGATGTGAAGCAACCATGAGGGCGCAGGCCCCTCGGGGGCAGGTTGCTTGCCAGCCTGGGCTGCACCGGGCTGCGCCTCCACGGCCACTGTGGGCGAACGGCTCACCTCCCGGTGTTGGGGTTTGACATGGCCCCTCAGCAGCATGGGCCCTCAGTTCCTTAAGGGCCCTGCAGTCCCATCTGGTGCCACCTGGGATGACCAAAAAGAGGGACCTGGGCCCCCGCACCCAAGGAGAGTGCCTGATGCTCGTTGCATGCGGACACGCAGAATGTATCCAACTCCAGGAGGCAGAGATGGGCTGGTGGGGCGGGTGGGGCCCTCCTGGTGTCAGAGCGCAGGGCACAGCGGGCAGTGGCGGGAGGCCTGCCAGCAGGAAGTGTGAGACAGGGAAATGAGGCCACCAGATGGTGTTCTGGGATCCCAGCGGCAGGGCTGATCCAACGCTGCCGTCCTGGGCCTCCAAGTTATTTCTGCTGTGGTCAAGGAAGCGGGGGGAGACCCCGTGAACTCGGACAAGATGCCAAGTCCTCATCTTGGAAACAAATGGCCAGATGCTTCTGCGTCCGTGAGGAGGAAAGAGTCCCAGCCCAGAGTGGCCTTTATCCGCCCGTGGCTTTGGGATGGAAGGCGGCGCGGGGAATGCTGAACGTGTGGACCCAGAGGGCTGCCGGGAGCCCTCCTGGCTCACCCTCAGAACTCAGAGCTTCATTTCACAGGCTCCCCCTGACCTCCGGCACGTGGTTTCCTCACCCTCAGCCTCTTCCTGCGAGAGTCAGAACGACAGGACAGCAAAGCTTCCTGCTGTCCGGGCTGCAGCCCAGGGCCTGCAGCAGGCGCTGGCTCACTGCAGGTACAAGCCAGTGTCAGCTGAGTGGATAGACATGCTTCCTCGGCAGGTGAGGACGCTGCTGACTGCAGGAAGCTGGTTTTACCAGCCAGGGGCTGGGGCAGGGAGAGGCCAGCATCACTCCCCAGCCTGGGGTGCAGGGCCCAGGGCCAGCTGGTCCTTTAGGCACGGTGCCCAGGCCCACGACTCTTGTAAGAGAGGGGCCCGTGAAAATGCTTTAATGTCCCTTAAAATCAGAAGACAAAATATGAACTGTGTAGGGTCAGAGAAAATGTTTTCATTTTTAATCCAGCCAGGATTATATTTGTCTTTATATCAACACAGTCATAAAACATAATTTTCAGTATTTTTTTAATGGAAAGGGGAGCCCGTGAGTGTCAGAGGCCGCCCTGGCCACCTCTGTGTCGTGGCTCCTTTGATTAGTCCTGCTGGGAGTCCGCTGCCTCCCGGCTCCTTTTCTAAACTCCGTCCTTCCCCGGAAAGGGGGTGCAGCAAGAACAGCCAGGCGGGGGCCACGGTGCCCTAGGGTCCCGCCCAGCCGTGCCCCCTCGGGCTCATCACACCCGGCCTGGTCCTTGGTGACCACATTCCTCGGAAGGCTTTCCAGCAAAGAGAGAGTTAGAATCCATGGTGACATCTCGGGGTACCTACAGCTGAGGGACTTCGGTCGAGTTGCCTGGCCTTCACACTTCAGTTTCTCGTCTGTAAGAGGTGGCAATGACAGCGGTGCTCCCTGGGCAGGGTCACCGTGAGAATGTAACATACCAACAACCATGGAACAATGTCTAACACTCAGGAGCACACACGGGCTGCTGGGCCCAGGACCCAGCATTCTGTATGAATTCACTCTGGTCTTCTTCCCAGCCATTATGAGGAAGCCCATGGAACAGATGAAGGGACCAGGCACCTCGAGGCTGGACCGGCAGCCCAGGCTCCCACGGGGCTGCCTGCAGAAGCACTGGAGTCTGTCCCGCTTCCTGTCCTGTGCCGGAGTCCAGCCTGGGGTCTGGCCTGCAGTGAGAGCTCGGCTCTCTGCAGCATGCCTGGACAGCCCTCTCCTCAGGGTCACGCTGCCCACTCCAGTGGGGCCCTCGTGTGCCAGGACCCCCACTCGGGGGAGGGAGCGCAGCCTGTGTGCTCAGACCGGAAGGGGCTGCCTTCCTCCTCTCTTCTGTACAAAGGCACAGACGAGCAGATGCCAGTCCTCCTTCCGGCGGCAGCCTGTCCTAGAGATGAGATGACGCTCCCAGTTGGACCCCGATGAGCCACAGGTGCCCGGGAGTTTCCAGGCTCCGCCCCTCCCCACCCCGGCACACCCCCAGAGCGGAGGCCCAGCTGTGCCTGCGAGGGGGGGACTGATGGGAGGACCGAAGCTAGAGGAAGAGGGGGCAGACGCGCGCTGCCTGGGTGGTCTCCGGCGACATTTGGAGAGCAGGTGGGCAGGCGGCTCACCTCGAGCCGACACAGGGCTTCCAAAAAGAGGTTTGTGCCTCCTTGGGGTGGCAGGGAGCCCACCTGCATGTCTGTCGCCAACAGCCACAGCAGGGGTAGGAAACGGAGGCCCCGCCAGGTGGCAGGCAAGAGGCCATCTAGGTCTGGACAAGGATTAAATGCTCTACCCCTGACTCGGTGGCCCGTTTCCTCCCCTCCTTGTTGGGGACAGGAACTGGGCGTGGTGCTGCCACCCAGAGACTCGGTTTCTCCAGGTGCTGCCTGAGGCAGTGGTTCATGCGGTGGGCGGTCCCAGGCCCGGGCCGGGCTGTCTCTGCCGGCAGCACCGCAGGCTGGCACACAGCTGGTGGGCACCAGGCTGTCCAGCACATAAACCCTGGAATCCACAGGCTCTGCAGTGGGTCCTGCTGAGCTTTCGCCAGCATAGACATCTAACAGGGAGAGGCTGAGACCCAGAACCGGAAGGAAGCCAGTTGGCCCATGTTGTTAATGAGAGCGCCCCAGGATGCCAGGCTCACTTGCTTCTCTTCTTATTCCCGAAAGGTCCCAACACTCACATGCCTCACTGGTCGGACCAGTGAGGCATGTGAAAACGTCGGCCCTTTCCCTGACCCAGGCAGCCACACCAAACAGCATGCCCAGCACCTGGACAGGCGAGTCCCAGGGAGGGGTGCTGGGTCAGGGGGACAGGGCCTGATCCCTGCCCCAGCTCTAGGCAAGCATCTTGTGAACACCCGGTGACACTCCCCTTGGCCTCTGATAGGAAGGGAAGCCGGCAAAGCCCAGGCAGGATAAAGGAAAAGGTCATACAATTCAGCGACATGGTCTAAATCCACTTGGCAAGGCCCACCATTAACCCCAATAAAACGAAACACGGCAAACTGGGAAACTATTTGCAGCTCAAGCTGCAAAGGCCCACGTGACTCTGGAATATAAAGAAGACAAAGACCAGCACCGGATGCGAACGGCGAGCTGAACATGTCAACAGGCAGCGCGCAGTGCGCACCTGAGGAAGGGCTCAGCCTCCCTCCTGACAGAGAGAAGCAAAGCAAACCCGAGAGATCCCGTCGGTCATCGGCTGGAGTAGCAAGCATGGTGGAGGAGGAGAACCCGTGCCGGCAGGCACAGGAAGCAGGGGCCCCGGGGGACTGCTGGTGGGGTGCCGACAGAACGACCCGGTCGCAGGGCGAATTGACAGTATCTATCAAGTCCATAGACAGTGCCATTTGCAGGCACCCGTCCTGGAGCGGCACTCACTGGAGGGGCAATGCACCAAGGTTTTCCACCGCAGCCCTGCCTGGACGAGCCAGCGAAAGACCAGAAAACAGCCAATCATCCATCCCAGGGGGCTGGGTAAGTCACTGTCGGTAGCAATAGCAACAACAATAATAATAATAATCGCTCTCATCCAGGGCGAGGAGGACTGTGAGTCCAGTCCAGTTCCCAGCCCTGGATAATTAAAAGCCCCGCCCAGAGACCAGCAGCCTCTCCATCGCCTGGGGGCTGCTTGGAAATGCAGACTCCCAGGCTCCGCCCAGACCTGCTGAATCAGAATCTGCATTTTAACAAGATGCCCGGTGGGAGGGGGTTCCCCATGTGTGTTAAGGCACTGGATTTAAACCCTTCCTGCACTAACTCTTTTAATCTTGGAACAAAGGAACAACCCAAGGGCCCAGGCCCTCACTGCCTGCCTGCTGGAGTAAGTCACAGAGCAAGTGAGAGGCAGAGACACGCTCCACACACGTGCAAACACACACCAGGCTTTAGCAAGCAGGGAAGCTCTTGAATCACTGAAAAGGACTAACCTTCAAGGTTAAGTTGCCAGATTAAAAAAAAACCAAGGTGAAGACACTATACACACTGCCACCACTTATGGGAGAAAAATAAAAAAAAGAAAGAAAGCAGAATTTATAGGTAATTGCTGAAATGCCCAGAGAGCATCTCTGAAGAGATACCCAAATGTGTGAAATCAGCAGTTGCTTCTGGGAGGTAGAACTCAGTAGCTGGGGGAAGGCAGCCCAGGGGACACTATTCACTGGGGCACACATCTGCAACCACTGAATTCGGAGCCATGGGCATGCATTAACCTACTTCACAGTAAGTGATTTTTTCTTCTTCTTAAAACTGGTGCAGGAAGAAGCTACACACCCCACACCATCCCCACTTAATAAGAAATACACTTTGGGGAAGAAGAAATTGGCACAGCCGGGCCCACCCCAGCTCCCCACTCACCCTCTCGTCTGCCCTTCTTGGAGAAGACGGATGTGCGGAGGGGAGTGAATGGTGCTGGGGGCAGGGGGGAGGTGAACAGCGAATTCTCCAAGTATTTGTGACTCAACCACGTTTACAGTTTCTTGGAAGGGGCTTCATACCCTGCACCAACCAGTGCAGTGGTCCTTAACCAGGGGCAATCGTGAAATGTCTGGAGACGTCTTTGGATGTTACAACTGGGAGCAGCCATGGGGGTTGGGTGGGTAGAGGCCACAGATGCTGTGAAGCATCCTGCAATGCACAGGACAGCCCAGGATGTCCTGTGCCCTGAGGTGCAGGAGGCGCATCAGTGTGTCGCAAGCTGCCGTGTGCTGGGTGATCACCAGGGGCTCTCGTTCAAGTGCAGGTTCTAATGCCGCAGCCCTGGGGCGGGTGAGAGTTGGCATGCCGAACCCTGGTGTTGTGGGACCACACAGAGCAAAGAGGCCTGACCCCACACAGCAGGTGCCTACTGTGTAATCATTGAATACAGGGGGGCTAGTGGCTGTTTTCAGTTGGGACCAAAAGGCTGGACACTGAGGACTGGCTAGGGAGGGCCAGGGGCAGCTGCCCTTGATGGGAACAAGCATGAGCATGGTGGAGACCCTGCATCGGTCCAGGATACAGGCTGCACCGGAACCAGCAGGGGAAGTGGCTGGGGACTCACCATCCAAGGTCTCCACGGAGAGCTGCAGGCCCAGGTTGTGCCGGGGGTTGACCACCCAGTGGTTGCTGGTGGCCGTGATGTCGAACACCAGCCAGCCCTCCTCCGAGGCCCAGAGGGTGCGGCTGTCAAGCAGGAACAGGTCCGAGTCCCTACGAGAGAGGAGCAGACGCAGGCTGTGGGTCAGCAGGTCGTAGCTCAGTCACCTGGTGATCCAGCCAGATACTGATGGAGGCGAGGACCATGCAGGGTGTGGAGGCAGGAGGAGGGCTGCCGGTCCCCAGAGCTGGGTGCATCAGACCAAGACCCAGGCGTGGAGACCCCTCGGTAGCTGTGGTGGGACAAGGGACTGTGGGAGAGGTGCAAAGGAATGCACATAGAACACAGGGCGCGGCTACGAGGCAAGCTCGCCCTGGAAATCTGTGAGCGGGGTGCCAGGAAGACAGAGTCCAGAAAGGCAGGAATTAGACAACCTCTGTGCTGCTGGATGCCTACGGGGCAGGACTTGCTGAATGACTCACCGTTGGCCAGGTGACAACTGTCCCAAGTGTCTACACACGTTCTCACATTCATTTCTCTCAACCCCGAGTTGCAGGGACATTATCATTTCTCTCGAGTACGAGGTCAAACCATGACTTGCCCCAGGCCATTCAGCCAGGAAGCTGCCAAGTTGGGGCTTGAGCCCAGGAAACTGGGCTCTAGTATAGGCGCCCTTCACTTCCAGGCTATGCAGCCTCTTCCGGAGCCCACCCGGTGTCAGGAGGTGGACCCCTGGACTGATGTCCCTGATAGAGACAGCCCTGTAATTCTCTCTTCCTCACACGCTGTGGTGGCAAGATGGGTTGGACCCGACTGACCTTGTCGGGAGGGAGGTGGATAAACGGATGGATGAGAGACGGACGAGTGGGGTTGGGGGGTGGGGATTGATTTTACATTCCTAGATAGAGTTCTAGCACATAGAGTACAACATCTCTTTTGTACTTTTAATTACAAGCATTCCAAGTTTCAATACGCTGAGTCTCTAGATCGTCCATGAAAACAGTGAGCCCCTACACCGCGCCAGGCACCGGGGTACAAGGATGGAGAACACCGACCAGCTCCTGCCGCCGGCCATCTCTGGCCTACCTGGAGCGACCTAACTTCCCCGGAAATAAGGGTGAATGTTCTCTGCTCACAGATGAAGCAGTCACATGTAACAACTTTCACTGAGCACTCACCACGTGCCAGGCCCTGGGTGGAAAGGCCTGGCCAGCCCCATGCCCTTGAGTCCTTACAGCAACCGTATGAGTGGATATGCTACCTGGGCCGTTGCGTAGACCTCAAAACAAGCTCAGAAAGGCAGAGCTGCTCCTCCGGTCACACGGCTAGGAGGTCGAGGCAGGACTGGAACCCCTCCAGGCCACCTGCAAGCCCAAGTTCCCAACCACACAGGAAGACAGGTCTTCTGGACACGACCTTTGCTTGGGGGTAGTTGATGCCCACTCAGAGAAGCCAACACGGGGTGGAGAACCAGGCTCGGAAACAGACAGCAGCCGGGGCCCATTCGAGGGTGCAGGCCAGCAGCACATCACGGCGGTCGAAGGATGAACTCAAGCTGCATCTGCCCCTGTGCAGCTCTCCCCCCAACAGTCTGAAGGCAGAGCATCTAGTTGGTCTGGTCAAGTCCGTGCCCAGCCCTTGGCCACGGGAAGGCCGGACACTCCACGGTGACGGACAGCATCACCAAAGCCACAGGACAGGAACAGGGGATTATCCCTACCACAGGCGTCCTGAAATCCCCCTCTTTAAGTGAGGCTCACCCACTTCCAGAACTCAATTCAGAAAACACTGATTTACACAATGCATTATATACGGAATGGAATATAATGAATGAAAGAGGCCTTCAGATCCCAGACCAAGGAAACGTAGCCACAATATAAGACAGTGGTTGCACTGTCTCCTGGCCAGCCCAGCTGAAGTCCTCTCTCTAACACAAAGACACGATGGAAGCAAAGAAGTGTTTTCAGAGACACGAGGGACTTTGAAGACCCTAAGTTTGACTTGCGTGTCCAAACTGAATGAAAACCAGGAGACTATCTCTCGTGACCCATCCCCTGAGCCCCCTCCCACACCCCCCAGCATCCTTCCAGAGGCAGCGGCAGCGCTGGCTTGAGGGATGGCCACCCAGACTGGGAACACACAGGAACCTCCTGCTGGCTTCATCGCCCATCTGCCCTGGTGACTTTCCTGGCCGCAGCGGGCCCCCGAGGTTGTCAAGGAGCCGGTCAGTTGTCCTCAACAATTCGATGAGAGGAGAAACACCACTCTGAACCCAAACATTTCCCCTCCTGAGTCGGGCTCCTGGGGCCCCTGTACAAACACCCACGCCACCTGGGTGGTGACTTTGCTGGGAAATTGTTCTTTGTAGGAAAATGTGACCAGCTCCCTGGACAGGCCCTTCTGGGCAGCAGAACAATAAATAGTAACTTACAGAACGGAATTGGGCCTTTGATGAGCGGAGGCCCTGCCAAACGATACTAAGCATCCTCTTGTTACAGGCTGTGACTCCGAGGGCCAGCTGTTTCGGGCTGGCGTTGACTCACCCGTGAATCAACGTGGACGCACCGGCTCTCCTCCTCCAAGCCACAGTTTGCACTTGGTTCCAGCCAGGCTTGGAAAAGCCGGACCGCCCTTTGGAGGCATCAGGACAGGGGAGCCTTGTTGCAGTTGGGAGAGCGAGGTGCCGACACAGGCTTTGCTTTTCCAGGGAAGGCCCAGGCGAGAGGTGGACCCACGTGGACGGGACCACGGAGAAATCACTCAGCAGCCAAGTCCAGACAGATGGGTGGGAAAGTGGAACTTTCTAGCTGCCATCTGGAGCATCTTATTAGAACACAGTATTTCTGAGATCCAGGAACTGAACAAGCTCTTTGTGACACGTGTGTTTACCTTGAACACACTGGCCTCCTCAACCCAGCCCAGGGGAGGGCAGAGGTGGGAAAGGCGCAGCCCAGCCCACTGCCGAAATCCTAGGGGCTTTCCTGGCTCCGGGTCCCTGGAACTCCCCAACAGTGAGATCACCGCTGTCCCCATTTCACAAATGAGCAGAGTGCAGTCTGGAGGTGAGGCCACTGGCCCATGTCAATAGACCTTAGATGTGATCTTGACACTTGAGCACTGAAGCCCATCCCCTCCCCAGCTCACCCTCCCCCGAGGGACGAGAGATGCAGGGAGCTGTTGGATCCTGCTGTGCACGTTCTTTTCATGACATTGCATGAGGCCGAGAAAATTCTAGAGGCAATGAACTCCAGGTGGTGGGAAATAGAGAAGGCAGGTAGGTCAAGCCGGCTGCCCTCCTGTGCCTGAGTTTCTTCCACTGTAAGGTGAAGATAATGCCACCTTGTCCATCAACCGGTGCGAGACGAGTGAGGACTAGCCGGGGACAGACTGTCCGGGCTCCCTGGGGCTCCTCTGCAGTTCCGACCAGTCACGCAGGGGTCAGTGTGCGTTCCCGCAGAGACGCAGGATATTCTGGGGACACGTCTGTCTTGGGCCCAGTCGTTATGTGACTTCCTAAGGCCCACAAGTCAACATACGGTATATCCATTCAAAGGAGGGTCTTTTGACCCCAACATTCACCAGACAAGTAAGTGTTTCCACACGTTCATAGTGGTAGTTTTTTGCAACTCCGACCGCTAACGATTCCTGCCATCACTGGACCGTACGCAGCTCTACCATAAACCAGCCCCGTCTGCACCACCTCTGAAGTCTGGGCGGACCGTACCACTTGCTGTAACCAGTTGAGCCCGGGGAAGGGGGCCCCCCGCCATGTCTAGGGCTAGAATGGAAGAGGCTCAGCCCTTCTCTCTGGGAAGCCAGCCGCCGGGTGAAGGGATCTGACCACTCACCTGCGGAGCCGGACCGCAGGAAGGGGAAGGAGGCGGAGGCCGTGCAGCAGGCAGGTCTGTGAGAGACACAGAGCCAGCCCCGGGGCGAGGGGCCACCTTGGGCGCTCCAGCCCCCCCCGCCGAGAGCCCAACTTCACTGGCGATGCAGTAGCCACCGCCGAGTAGAACTGCCCAGAGGGAAGACTCAGAGGTGCACTTCTCCCCGCCTGGAACGTGGGCTCCCCCGAAGCCCTGCTCTCTGTGAGGCGCCGGGGACCCCAAGGCCACGGCGCTGGGGGGTGTTCATATTTAACCACTTGCCCGAGGACAGAGTGTGTCAGGGGCTTGCAGACTCCTCCTCGCAGGGACACAGTGAGGACCGGTGAGAACTCCCCCATGGGGAGCAGGAAGACCACACATGTCACCGAGGCTGGCTTCCCCCCGCGTCTCAGCCTGCCTTCCCCTGGAAAGTGCTACCACAATGGAAAAGTGGGTATTTTAAAATCTCCAATGTGGGAAGGTGGAAAGTCATTCTTCTCCCCCTCTGGCTCTTGAGAGACTATTTGGAAACCACGATCTCAGGGGCCTCACCCATGGTCCACTCCAGGGGCAGGAAGACCCCCTCATGGGATGTAGGGTGGGCGTCATGCCCTGGACCGGGGCCTTGGAGACGTGACGACTCTGCACACGCACACGGCCCTGGGGAATCCAGCCCTGAGACAGCAAAGTGGGGCTGAGAGGGACATCTGAGTGTCACTCTGGTCCCAGGGCCCTCCAGACAGGAGCCAGGGGACCCACGGGCTCCAGCTGGGCCCCCCAGTGCCCCTGCCTCAGCACCTGGGACACCCCTGTGCAGTCCCAAGTGCTGCCCCCGCCCTGCCCCATCAGAGAGTGGGGAATGACTTCAGACGCTGTGGTAGACAGAATGACAACCCCCGCCCCAAGATTCCGAGTCCTGACCCCAGAACCTGGGACCCTCGTGCTTTCTGTGGCAAAGGGACTTGGAGGGTGTGATTGAGTTGAGGGTTTCTGAGATGGGAGATGGCCCCCAAGTCATCACACAGGTCCTTATACGTGACAGAGGGAGACAGGAGGGTCAGAGAAGGGGCTGTGAGGACAGAAGCAGAGGTCAGAGTGACAATTCTGCTGGGGGGGAGCGCAGGGGGAGGGGACAGGAGCCAAGGACTGCAGGCAGCTCTGGAAGATGGGACAGACGAGGGCACAGACCCCCCTGGAGGCCCCAGGAAGAACACAGTCTGGGGACACCCTGACACTGGTCCCAGAAGACCCACCAGGACTTCTGGCCTCCAGAGCTGTAAGATAGCCCACTTGGGTTGCCTGAAACTGCTAAGTTTTTGGTAATTTGTCACGGCAGCAAACGGGGACGAATGGAGTCAAAGTCCTGAAATCCCCGGAGCACCTCTCGTGTCTAGGGCATTCTGCTAGAGCGGGGGACCACGGCAGCCGGAGACGGAGCCCTGGTCTAGTGGCTGTGGGTGCATCACGCAGTGAAGGTCGCTGGGACCTGAGTAGGGGCAGGATGGAGAGGGATGGGTCCCCTGGGCCAGCAGATGGAGGAAAGGACTGGGTGTCGGGGGTGAGGGTGTTCAGGGAGAACATTCCTCGGGAGGGGTCTCCCAAGGGAAGTCACCGGATGAGCAGGGCTGAGGCAGCCAGGAGGGCAGGAAGGGCGTTCCGGCAGCGGGCACAGGCTGCGTGGTGTGGTGGGCGAGGCTGCCGGGGAGAGGGAGCAGGTGCATGGAGAATGGCGGGGGGGTGGTGCTGGCTGGAGCCTGCAAGGCCTTTCTGGCCACGGGAAGGTTCTGGCCCTAAGAGAACTGGGGGGCTGGGGAGAGCATTGGGCAGGGGTTAGAACCTTCCCCTCCCCCTGAGGGGATTGGCCACCACGCAGGGTCACCCCTGCTCTGACCCCTTACCCTCATCCTGCAGCTCTCTGAAAAACCGCGGCTGTCAGCCTGCAGCACCCTTGCCAGAAGGCAGAGAGCGGGGACAGAGCGGCAGAGGAGCCAGAGCTTCCCAGGCTGCCATGATGTCACGGAGGAGGGCAGGCATGTCTCTGCTCTGGGTGAGTCAGGCCGGGGAGCCAGCGCCGCGCACCTGGAGGCAGACCAGCCTGCGAACGCCAGCCCTGCAGGGCAGCCAGCCAGGAAGGAGATCAAAGGGGCCTGGGAGGAAGTCAGTCCAGGCAGGGCCCTCCTGAGCCCCAGGCTGGGGAGGACCCAGCCCTGGCCCCAGCACCCCACCTCGGCTTCAGGGAGCGCCCTGCCTTTGTACCCCATCGCCAAACAGTCCCTGGCGTCCCCAGGGCGGGAAGATGAGGTCAGGGAGGTCCAGAGCTTTTTTTAAACGCACTTTAAGACGGCATATCCAGGAAGACTAAAATTAAGTCGTTGAGGAGAAAGGTGGAAAAACACACAGACGCATGGAATCCTCCTCCCACGAGTCGGCAGCCCACGGCTTCCCTGCCCCGTGGCCCTCTGTCTGCCTGTCGCCCTCCTTTCTCCCACCCCCGCACCTGGGCATTCGAAGAAGGTCAAGGACACTCCTGTCCTGACTTCGGGAAGCCCATGCGGTCAAGGTCAGAAAGCCAGTCCACAGCCATCGAGGTCCGGGTTTCAGTTTCCCCGTCTGCAGGGAAGGATTTGACATTTATCAAGGTCTCGAAAATCACCTTCCCGTAAAAGGACAAACAAGAGAAGAAACGAAGAGGGTCAAAAGTCCAGAATGCTCTGTATGTCACCCCGCTGGTGTGGCTCGGTGGGATGAGCTCTGGCCTACAGACTGAAAAGTCACCGGTTCAATTTCCAGTCAGGGCACGTGCCTGGGTTGTGGGCCAGGTCCCCATTTGAGAGGCAACCGATCAACCTTTCTCTCCCTCTCTTTCTCCCTCCCTTCCTCTCTCTCTAAAAAATAAATAAAATCTTCACCAAAAAAAAAAAAAAGATCTCTGTATGTAAGGCTAGGAAGCACCACACAATTTCCGATCCTTAGAAAAATTTCACCGTGCACACTCGCTCCTTAAAGCCTCTGGGAAGTCCTGCCACAGAGAAATGTCCACTCCGGCAATGGCGTGTGAAGAGGCTCTTGAACTTGTGTGTCTACAGGGCCCGCAGGGGTTGGCGGGGAGAGGGAGGAGGAGCATAGCGGGAGGTGGAAGGTGCTCCCCCATCGGGGTGCCCGACCCACAGGAGAACACAGCCTGGGGGTCTGAGCAGAGCACAAGATCCTCTTTGTAAGGTAGTCCCTAGGGTGGTCCTCGGTCCCACTCCGGGTTGTCGGGAATGGAGGCGTTACAACACAAGGCTCCGGGTCCTTGGGAAGTTACAGTACAATCAGTCCCAGGAGAGTGGCCCTGGGCCAGCCCACCTCTGTCCTCGAGGTACTTTTGTCTGTCTAGTGCTGCAGCTGAGACGCTGATTCAGGGCCAGGCCTCAGGCTCTGGGTAGGAGCAGACAGACCCCAGCGTCAGCTTGGATCTGCTCCCACTGAGCTGCAGCTGCCAGGACCCTGAGCAAGGGGCTCACGACCAGGCGGGGGGCCCTCCTTCAGGACACGTCATCCTAGCACAGGCCTGGCTCCATGCCATGGAGAGAGCTCTCGGAAGCCTACGGCACCTGGAGGGGGTGTTTCTGCTCCGTCAGGGGGGAGAGTGGGTTCAGAGCAGCCTGCAGGTGCTCCTGAGGCGGAGGGGGCGCTGCTTCCTCCTGCCCTGTGCGCCGTCCCCAGCAGCCCGCTCTGGGCTTTCAGACCCTCACATCTGAACAGGTAACTGCCCTGCCTTAACCCTTGATTGTCTCTTAGGATAAAAAGCCCAAACACCCTGAAGTCTTCCTTAACATGTAACTGAAGGTCTGAAGTGGGAAACTTTGGGGAGAGGAAGGAGGCACTATTTTAACTCCGGGGGCCCCCTCCCTCCAAGGCCCTGGGTGGCCCACCCCTGACACCCTTCTCACTCCCCTCTCCTCCCACTGCAGCTTCCGTTCAGACGGTCAGCTGCCCAGCCTCCAGCCGACCACAGGCCTTTGCACATGCTGTTCCCGCTACCTGGAACACTGTTCCTTAACCTTTTCCCTCTGGCACACCTGTCCATCCTGCAGCTCCCAGAGAAGCTTCCACCAGCGGCCTGATGGGTGAGTCCTCATTGGTGGCTCTCTGGGACCCTGCTTCCTAGCACTTGGGCCCGTGTTTGAGTGGGTTAGCACGGTTCTCTGGGATTTCCTCTTCCCCCACGAGATTTTAAACCCCTCCTGGGAAAAACCAGTCCTACTTTGCTCGCCACTGTCCTAGCCCAGCACCTAGCAAATAGCACAGCCCGTAGTGGGTCTGAAGTTCATGGTGAGCGGAAATGCTGGTGTCCTCAGAGCATGCTGGTGTCCTCAGAGCATTCTGACCGGCCAAGGGTTTCCTGGTGTCACAGTTTGTAGCTCATCTTAGTGAAAGGGAAGAATGAATGTTTTTCCAGAGCCCTCAGGTGCCTCCAATTCCCTGGGGCCTCAGCCCACTGCCCTGCCCTGTGCCCACCGGTTGCAGACACCGGTCAACATGTGGGTACCTCCATGCCCCACCTTCCACCAGCCTGCTTGTGTGATCAGGGGTCTGCCACGTGACCCCCAGCAGAACCCCCAGTGGGAAGTTGCCAGCTGCTTGCGGTTCACCTGGGCCATTCTCGCGCCACCCCAGCCTCAGAGCCAGCTCCTCATCCCCACGTGTCAGGAGAAACCCAGAGGACACGGACAACGGGGAGCCACAGCTGGAAAAAAGCCAATCTCGGATTTACTTTTGAACCTGACTCTCGTCCCCCCTTTGCTTACAAGTCCCAGGACTGGGTCCCAGAGTTTCTAGAAACTGGAGGCCCTGTCTTCCTAGTCCAGCCACCCGAGTGATGAGTGGTGGTGAGTCACGCTGTGGGTGGCAGTGCTCGGAGACGGGTCTGCGGTGACACGTAAAGACCTCCGGGGTCCCCCTGGAAAAAAACGGGCCTTGTGGGGAGCCCTGCAGAGCTTCTGAGGCGGCTCTGGAAATCCCACGCTGCTGGGCAGCTGCGTGCGGCTGGCACGGCGGCCGTGGGCGGGCGAGCCGCCAGGGACAGAGACTCATCTCGGAGACTTTCCCTGGTCGCCCCACTTCCTCCTGCCTCCAGCGCCGGCCCAAAATAGAATGAGGTAAATTCAGGCTCTTCACGCACATTCAAGGAATAAACAAACCAACACAAACACAGTTATCGGGCCGGGTCATCTTCCCTACCTTTTTTTTTTATTTTAAAAGAACCACAGGCTGTTTTGAGAGCCCAAACCAGAAGCAGAAAAGTGAAGTGCAGCCGACAGACGAGGGAGAAAGGAAATGAACTTAACAGCGGCATTTGCAGACAGAGGCCTGTGTCGAGATGACCAGATTCAAGGTTTCCGAAAGCCCAGACAGGTCAGAAGGACGCAATGCAGAGTCAGGGGTGTCTGACTCATCCTGACCATGGCTGCTCAGACCGAAGAGTGGTGGCGAGGGGCAGGAGAGGTGGGGGCCGCGGCCCCCTCACGGAGCGTGCCAGGTGCCACGCTCCCTCCCACCGCTGGCCCGCCGCTGTCCTTCCAGGTGGACGCTCATTTTCCATCGTCCTTCGGGGAGCCCCAGGCACAGATTGCGAGTCTAGGGCTTAAATGCAAGCAGTTTGTCAGAGAGGTGACCCCGAGAGCCACCGGGAGGGAGGCAGGGGTGGAAAAAAGACAGAAGAGGGCGCTGTGGGCACCTGGACTCAGCCTGGAGCAGGAATTCCTGGGCCACAGGCCTCACCAAGTGCTCCCCTGGGGACTCGGGGCTTGTGCACATGTAATGAACAGCCCAGGAGGGCCCCATTTTCTCTCCTGTGATGACAATGGGTTTCTCAGGGGACTCCTCTTTCTAATCCAGTCCCATCTGCAAAGCTGACTCTCACACCACCAGGCCTCCCTCTCACTCCCCCGAACCATGGGCCCAACCCCAGGAACGAAGGGGGAGCCCAAAGCCTCAACCCATAGCATCCAGGGAAGAATGAAGCCTCCCTCGGACCCAAGCAAGAGTCCCCAAGGAAGTGCCGGTTCTCGCTCTGGAAGCCCAGCCCATGGGGCCCAGGAAAGCCTGTGGGACCCAGGGAAGCCCGGGAGCAGTGCAGGGCTGGGGCAGAGCGGTGTTTCTGGGGGTACAGAGCAGGAGCCACACAGGCAGGAAGGCAGGAGGATGCCGGGATGGTGACGCAGGGGCAGGGCCCGCAGCCATACCCAGGGCTGGTCCAGAAGGGCAGCACCTCCACTTCTCCTGCCTGGCTCGCAGGTGCCAGCCCCCATGTCACCTGAGAGCATCCGGGGATCGACACCTGTCCCTCCACCCCGGCAGGGAAGGTTCTGCCTCCCAGGACGCATCTGGCAGGGTCTGGAGATGCCCTGAGTCTCTGAAACTGGCCACACCGTCTTGTGTGTGGGGGCCGGGGACGTGCTCAACCCCCTCCCATGCACCCCCAGGAGGACCCACGACAGAGAGTGACCCGCCCCAAAGGTCAGCAGTGCCATAGCCGAGAGGCCCCTCAGGAGGAGGGGGCCTAAGTCAGGGGCTCCGCGTGGCCTGGCCCTCTTGCCTGGCTGCCCACCCTTCTGGGCACACTTTCCCATGCCCTGCCTTTATCAGGAAACATTTCCTGACCATTCCCTTTCAGACACAGCCCTCCTCTCGGGGTCAGCTCCAGGGCCAGCAGGGTCCCCTCGAGGGGAACTGCGCTCGGCGAGCAGCGTCTGCCTCACCCCGTGGTGCAGCTGCAGCCGCGTCCAGGCTTGGCAGGAGGGAGTGCTGCAATCCATTAGCGATGCCTGCCTCGGGTCCCAGATGGGAAGTGATAGCGTGCGCGCCGGAATGTGGGCCAGGTGTCGGCTTTCCCCCCACACTCTTGGATGGGTAGAAGGCAGAGCCATGGGTATTGTGGAGGGGGTCGGGGGAGAAAAAAGAGAAGAAAGAAAATAGCTCCGGCAGAGGCTGGCGGTGGGGAAACAAAGGAAGAGCCGGTGTTTGGAAGAACCGTGAGCGGTTACCCAGGGGTCTGCTCCTGCTCTGCCCTGAACTTGAAATGACCAAGCACTTCCTTCCCCGGGGTTGACTCCTGTAAAACATTATCTTCTGGGGAGCCTGCATTCCCCGTCCTCGCCGAATTCATATGTGAGCAGGCACTCTCCTTCCCAGCCACAGATGACCGCCCATGACCAAATTGAAAAATATTAATTCTCTTTGTCTCCTGCCAAAAAGGCTAAAGCAATTACAGGCCCTGATATGAAACACAGATGTTAATACATTTGGAAAAATAGGCTCCTATAGGCGAGCGCAGGTCCAAGTATGAAGTGCTTTTGGAATTAAAGCCCCAGATCGAGTTATACAGCCAGCCCCCAATACCGACGCCCATTCTCCCCAAATTCATTCCAGCGCAGGCGACCCAGGGCCACGGCCCAGGCAAAGCTCCCCCTGTTTGCAGACGAGAACCGATCCACCCTTGGGTACCCACGGGCACACAAGCTCTAAATAATATAATTATAATCATCACAGGGAAATGGCCCTAAGATCGAAAAGTATTATAATTACGGGCAATTTTCACTTTTTGGAAATGGGGCTCAGATGCTGGAGAAAGACCACAAACAAGGCGTGCTCAGGTTTCAGTTCTGGAGGAGAGGACACCAGGACGGACCAGGCCATGGCGGGAGACGCCGGGAGGGTGAGAGGCAGGGCCGGCGCTCCCGGCCGACAGGTACCTGCCGTGCGCGCACCTGCTCCAGGCGCCGGAAGAGCCCCAGTGGAGTCAGGAAGCCAGCGCTGGAAGGCCAGGTCCTTCTTCCGTCGGTTCAGGCACATGTGTTTACTGAGTGCCTACTGTGTGCCAGGCTCCAGGGACAAAAGATGCGTCAGCACTGCTGGGACGAGCTGCGAGGGTCTTTAGTCTTCTCTGCCTCAGTTTCCTTGGGCGGAAAACACGTTTCCCCACTGTTGCTGGTTTCCTGGATGCGTTAGGGGAGTGCAGATATGTGTCCACCAGCCGAGGATGGCAAACGAATGGGACTGCGAGGGTGTCAGTTTCCTCCCCTTACCCCCTACCGTGGTCGTCTTGTGCCTTGGTTTCCTCGTCGGCGAAACGAGGTGGGGGAAGGCACCCCCTTGGGGTTGTGCTGGGAAGGACTACAGAGTGGCTGCTACATGGGAAGTGCTCACTGCAGTCGCCTCTGTCATTGTCACTGTTCGCGAAGGCAGCCCTCTCCCCGCCCAAGTCCAGGGAGGTGGTGCCGAAAAAGAGGGGGCGGAAACATATGCGAATTTGGGAGACAACAGCCAAATCAATTGAGACATGAAAGGAGCAGCCCCTTCCCACCAGGCGGGCCTGCAAGGGGACCGCTTCGTGGGGACGCGGCTCACCGGGACCTTCGCGGTCCCCAAGGAGGGACGGGAGCAGAGCGGCTCGGAGGAAGCGAGCCCAGGAAGCTCGCTCGGTGTCGCCTCTCCCAGAGAGACATCGCACCCCCACCCGCTCGCCGTGGGGAGTCCCGGCCCCTCCCCAGTGCTATCCGCCCGCACACTCCTGGGGGGAGCAGGGGAGGCGTCTTCCGCCCTATTAAAGGGGTGAAGGGGCTTGTCCCAGGCCCCCCAGGAGCCTGGGAAGTCCTCGGTGCCAAGGTGGTTCCAGGACCAAAGCATCCGAGTTCTAAAAGTAGGGCCCCGGCACCGGAAGTTCTACTTACTAACTGGTTTTGAACTTGACCTCCGGAGGGTCACCTGACTGCCCTGTGCCCCGGTGACCCCATCCACAGAATGGGGGAAAACAGACTCCTCCAGGTCATTGGGAGGAATAGGACAGGGCAGGTGCCCTTGCTGAGCACCGGCCTGCCCCCTGGCAAGGTCTCAACAAATCAGATCTGTTGCCACCGCCTCCCCTGCCGGCCCCCTCCCCATATTCTCCCTGCGCAGCCAGGCTTGGGATGGCTTATGGAAGGAAATAAACAGCACAAAGATCAAAAACCACCAAGGTCCCCCTCCCGTTGGCCTCAGCCTGCAGGACAGGAAGCCAAGGGGCCGTTGGCCCCCGGATGCCAGGCAGGGCAGGCCTACCTCGCTGTGACCGGCGCTAACTGGACCGGACACGGTGCTGCCACCGCTGCCAGCGACGGGTCCCAGGATGCAGGCTTCTCCCAGAGTGCCCCCCTTCGGACTCGTGACAGGACCCCACCGGGGACCGAGAGACGTCCACAGCCCTCAGCCCCGACTTAGGCTGCTCCAGGCGGGGTCTGGAGTGGGGCCCAGAGACAGGCAGCGGGGGAGCAGGCCGGGGCGCAGGCCGGGGCGCCCCTGACCCGGAGGCTGTTTCCTGGCGCGCTCTCCTCGGACCTTCCGGGCCATTCCAGCGGGGTCCTGGCAGCTGCCGCCCCCTCCTCGCCCGGGAAAAGGCTACTGGGGAGCTGTCCGGGAAACTCCCAAGGAAGCGGCTCCAACCCAGAGCTCACACCCTCGGGCTGAGGTGTGCTGGCGAGAGACAGAGGCCAGGAGACATGGAACCAGGCACGTAGGCCTTTGGGGCAGCAAGAAGGCTTCAGAAGCTTCCAGAAGCTTCCAGAAACCTCCAGAACCAAAGCCCGAAGGGCCCTGCGCCCTCAGTCAGCCACTTCCTTGTGCCGTTCAGACTGTGGGTCGGGGCCTGGGCCACAGCTGGGGCTCCGTCCTGTGGGAGAACAGTCATCTTTGGGAGACCAGGCCGAGGGCACCTGGGGGCCTGTTACGGGGCGGGGGGGGGAAACCGCTCTGCTTCCATCGTATGGGCACAAGACAGCTCACAGAGGAGGAAGCAGAGGGATCCTAGCCCCCTGGTCCCTGGCCTTGGCTACACAGGAAATCACCTGAGAGCTGTAAAAACACCGACGCCCAGCCCCACCCCCAGCCTGCTCTGGGCGGGGCGGGGAGAGAGGCACGGCCTGCAGCAGCCCCAGGGGAGGGAACCAGCACCAGCGGGGAGAGAGCGGGAGCCCAGAATCTAAGACTGGAGCTCCAGTCCTGACTCTGCCCCTAGCTTGCTGCGCAATCTCCGTGGAGTTACTTCCCCTCTCTGAGCAGCCGCCACACCTGTAAGTGGGAGGACAGGGTCACTGACAAGGTGCACAGCCACGGTGCAGTGTCCAGCACCACACGTGAGGACGAGCCCGGAGCCCGGAACGGGCAGGCAGTGGGGGTGCTCTGGAGGGTGACCGCGTCCCTCCACCCAGACACGCCCACGGGGACGGAAGCCTGAAAAACTTAGAGTCTCACTCCCAAGCCCCTCGCCATGCTTAGCTCCACGGATGCAGGCAGGGGTGTGAGGACTGCCACCCCAGGGCCGGCCTGGGGGACGCTGCAGGGTCGGCAATGCCCTCCCAGCAACCATCCTCCACACCCGCACCCCTGAACCTTCTCCCTGTTCCCTTGGAGGCGAAGCTGAGCTGTTAAGTGGCAAGGATGTCACCAGACTGGGTTCCCTGGGGCAGGGGGCACTGCTGAGGAGCCCGCGACGCCTCCTCCTCATGGGGGGCTAAGAGCCTGGGGTGGGCTGCTGGGGGCTGCCTGTGGCAGAGCCCCTCCCACCCTGGGCAGCACAGGGCGACCGGGCTTGCCTCCTTGCTCCTCACAGCCGGGGGGCTACCTCGGGGGCTGCAAGGAGCTGGCAGGCCAGCACCGGCTGCCTCCCCAGACCGTTGCAGGGACAGCGCCCTTGTTCTCACAGTGACTCAGGCTGCCACCGATCTAGTCTTGGCCCCGGAGACCACTCTGAGGTCACCCTCCTGGCAGCCAAAGTCCCTGGGACGGACCAAGGGACATTTTTCATCCAGCTGCCCACATTCTCTAGACCTGGCAGTGGCCACCGCCCTGTGAGCGGGTCCTGCTGCCCTGAAGGCCTGTTTCTCCCCCTGCCAGGGTGTATCTCACAGTGAAACCAAATCTCCTACAGACAGGGCAGTGCAGAGAGGGCGGATGGGAAGTGCAAGGTCTAGTTTCCACGAATGAAACCAGTTGCTAACGAGTGTGACCCCCGCCCCCAAACACCCTCACCTTCAGCTGAAACTGAAGTTTAAGCCAATGGGGACAGACAGACGTGTGAGCCCAGCTCCAAGAAGCTGGGCCCCAGCTGGCCAGGTCCTGGGCGTGGGGACTGGAAAAGGAGGGCAAAACTCGGATGCCTTGGCCCCCGGCGCCCCCCAGCAAGGCCACTGGAGTCGAGGGCATGGACCTCAAACCTGCCTCTCAGCCCCCCTCGGCCCGTAGCCCGCCAAGGATGCCTTTCCAGCTGTCCGGGGCCATGCTGCACGCCGGGCCCCAGGGCCATGGAAGGCCTCCAGCTCCGCTCATTACTGGAATTTGATCTGGATTCCAAGAGATCAAGAGGCCTCGGTGGAAAGTGGCTGTCACAAGGGGAGAGACGCCGAGACCAACCCGAGCCAGCTAATCCCCGGCACCCTAGGGCTTTCCTGGAGCTCAGGCAGAGGCTCGCCAGAGAGCCAGATGTCATAGCTCCGCACAGCTGGGCAGCCACAGCAGGTAGGCCACACAGCAGGGTGGCCGGGCAGGGTCTTGGCTCCTCCCTGGGAATCAGAGCAGCCATGGGCCCTTAGGCTTATAGGGCTGAGGAAACGAAGACAAGGGCGCCACCTCCACGCAAACTCAGGCTTTCGTCCCCACGGAGGATTAGCGCAGGGGGGGAAAGAGGGCCACAGCTCTCCACGTCCCTAAGGAGGTCTCTGCACTCCTAGGAGGATGGCGGTGATGATGATAGTGATGACGGTGGTGACGGTGGTGATGGCAGTGATGGTGATGATGGTGGTGATGATGATGGTGATGATGGTGATGGTGGTGATGATGGTGAGGATGACAATGGTGATGATCCTAACATTAGTATAACTTTACTGAGCAGTTATTATGAGTATGTTGACCTGCTTTATTCTCACCACAGCCCCGGGGGCAGAAGCAGTCACGATCCCCGCCGCGGAAAGAAGGAAACCGCGGCTCCAAGGGGCCACTGCTCCCCAAGACTGCACTGGCGCAGAGAGTCGGGACTCAGACCCACACTCTCACTACCTGGGCGATGCCACCTGGGGACCTACATGGTAGGATGGTCTTCTGGAATGAAAAGAAAACAACCCACTAAAGAAAAAACACTAATTGTTGTTTTTTTTAATGCAACATTTGAACTAATGCAGAATGAGGGGCTTGCTTCATTCTTTCAAGACAGAAAGGAAATTTAGAAATCTACAGGGAACAGCCCCTTCTCTCCGCCCCCAACACTGCCTCTCCCTGCACCCCCCACTCCATACTCTGCACCTGTCATGTCACTTCCTGGCCTTGGACGTGAGCTCCTGGAGGGCCAGGACTGGCTCCGCAGGGCTCAGTATGCAGCAGGTGCTCAAACCATTGCTGACAAAGGACTTGGCCTCCCCGCAGGCACGGAGAGCTTGGGGGCTGCTGAATCAACAAACCACAGGTCTGCTGTGCTTCTCTCCAAGGGCAGTGGCCTCTGCCCTCCGTCTTGCCCGTCTTGCCATCCTCGGGGGCTCTGGCGCCCTCCCCAGTGCATGGACCAGAGTGGGTGTGCACAGGGGCCGTGGGCCCCGTGGGCTTGGCGCCCCTCCCACCCAGAGCAGTGCCGAGGACGCGGGAGGTCCTGAAACACAGGCTCCCACTCGCAGCACGAGGGGTCAGTGCCAGCAGCACCTGGACCGACACCAGCTCCCCATTGACCAGCAACCCCCAGCCAGCAAGGGGAACCCGCGGCTGCCTGGAGAACTTGCAGGAGGAGCGGCACAGGTGACACCAGCCCGCCCTTCCAGGTCTGTTCGGCCGGCCCCAGACGGGGCAGCTACATTCCTGAGGGACGCCTCCCTGTAGAGTTTCGGAGGTAGGTGTGGGAGCCTGCCAGGGCCCCAGGAGTGAGCAAGGCTCTGGGTTTGCCCAAGTGCTACCAACGAACAGCTTTGGGCACCGGGTTCACCCCTCATTAATCTGCCCTCATGAGAAAGGCCAAACACGGGTTCTGGTTCAAGAGTCCCTGGAGATCTGTCAGAGCACAGAGCAAACTCAGGGTACCCGCCCCCTGCCCGCCACCCCAACACAAGGAGCTCAGTGTTTCTTCTGTAACTGGGCCTAGGGCCAGGGCATGGCCCACCGGGGGTTAGTGGCGCACCCGAATACTTTAGTAAAATTCGGGGGGGACTGCGCCCCCCCTGTACATGCCCAGGTTCCAGTACCACCGGGGGCTCCAAAACGCCAAGTTCATCCAGTGAGGTTCCATTTGTCACCCATCAGACTGATATAAAGATCAGAACAACAGTTTGATGAGAGACCTGTGGGTGAGCATGGTGGGGAGCAAGCCTTCTCCGCCGCGGCTGCTGGGACCATAAATGGACACAGCCCCATGGACGGCTGTCAGCCCCCGTCGGCATCACCTCTGCAGGGTCTGCCCTAGAGGGCTGCATGGACATGAAGTGAGCCAACAAATGCAAGACCTCGGGAACGCCCGAGACAGGTGTGGTTTTATCAGTATTTAAGACGACCCCCAACCGGGCGGTGGCCGGAAAACAAGGTGCTCACGGTTCCCACCACCTCTCGTGGTGATGGGTCCCCCTTCCGACTGAAGACGCTAGAGCCCTCATCAGTAGATGCCCACCCCCTCTTCCAGTAACTACCGAGGAACAGGGTGCTGAGGTGGGGGTGAAAGTCCGATCCCTGGGATGCCCCAAAACACAGCCGATGGCTGGGACGACCTTGGCCTTGTCCTCCTTGGGACTGAGGATGGTACTTGCTACGTGGTCCAGCCCTTCCCCTGAGCCTTCGCACCTCGAGGAAGACCAGGAAGCTGAAGAGGCTCAAGAACTGAATGTCTTTCGGCACCAGCTTCTGGGTCCTGGCCTGGCTGGCGGAAGGCCCAGAGTTCTCTGTTTCTTTTTGGTTTGGGGGTTCAATGCCCTCACATCATTACACACGGCCACTCCGGTTGGTTGCCTGACATCACGTGCTGGGGCACAGGGTGATGAATGGGAGAGAGGTAGACCCTCGAAAACATTCCTTCCTCTTCCTCATCCCCCCTTCCAGGGCCCTAAAACACGCCAGGCCCAGGCCACCCAGGAATACCCCCATGGGGCTACACAACCTCAGGCTCAACCTGGCCATTCCAGTTCCTAACAGGATTCGTGGGTGGGGATGGTTTTAAGAAATGGTGGCATACACCCTATGCCTTCTTTAAAAAAGATATTCAGTACAGGGCCTGGACCATGGTGGGTGCTTCTGGGGCAACATGGCCACAACTTCCCCTGCCCCAGCCAGCCCGGTCCTGGGCTGCCACGCCCTCCCTCCTCTGCAGGGGGAGGAGGCTTTGCACCCACCTGCTCGAGTGCTCCTGCAGCACCTGGTACACACTGATCCGAAACGTCTCGTTGTCGAAGCGTTCCCGGATGTAGTCCTTGTAGATGCGGAACTCGGCCGCCGTCACGGCTTCCCCTTCGGGGATCTTGGACAGATCGAACCGGAACTCCCGGTGGTGGTAGCGCGGGTGGAAGAACTCCTTGTCATGTTCCACTGGAAAGGAGAGAAAACACACACCAGCCCCAGAGGCTGGTCAGTCACTGGATGTCACTCTCCCGGCTTGGGGCCCAGGCACGTGGATGAGGCTGCAGTGGGATGTACCTGCTGCCGGCCACCCCTGGCGCTAACTGCCCATCCCACGCTGACCTGCGGCGGACGGGAGCGCCACAGGCTCAGACCCCGTGGTCGCCTTGGGAAATAAGGGCAATGACTCTGCACCCACCCTGCTGGGAACAGGCGGCCCTGGCCACTGCTTTCCCAGAGGCCCTGGACAGACTCAGGTCCCAGGAGGTCAGGCCCAGTTTTGAATCCAGGCCCGGCTACTGATGCACTGAATGGCCAGGACGAGGAACCAAGGAACCTCCATTTCCCCATCTGAAAAATGGGGATAACAATCCTCCTTCGTTTGCTGTCATCTGAGGTAAGTGATTCACAGAAGCAGCTTAACCTCGGGGAGGACTGGCAGACCGTGAGCTGTTAGGAGTGAGCATCAGCCTGGCCCCGCCTCTCGCCACCTGCCTGTTGGAATCACCCGGCAGCTCTGGAGAAGCCCTGGTGCCCCAGGCCCCGGGGGGCTGGCAAAAATTTCCTGACCCGACTGGCTCTCCGGGCCCTGTCTGCAGCGCTTGCTCGTTTCCATCTGGGCAGACCTCAGCTTCCCTAAGTGGGCGCAGGCAGATGGGCCCCCAGGGCATCAGCAGCCCAGGTTCTCACCCCGCTCTGCGCCAGCCACACCAGCGTCCCTGGGGAGGGGGTTCAGACACCTGTGTTTTTTAAAGCACCCAGATGTTTCTCGTAGCAGCCAGGGTTTGCAACCCCCATCTTGGACTAAAAGCAGGAGAAGGAATGGGAGAGTCTCGGGGCAGCGGGGAGCTTTGGGAAATGACTTCAAGACAAACTAAAACACAGGACCTCAGTGCATCTCCCTGACGTGGGCAGCGAGCCTAGACCGAGATGCCGTGCCCAGGTCACAGATGGTAAACACCAAGACGGGCACACGCCCAAGAACAGGTTTCTGGGAGTGGACCTGGGGTTCCCGAGGATCCTGCATCCTCTGGACCAGAAGGGAGCAGGAGTGAGGCTGGGACTCATCAACTGCAGGAAAGATGCAGCCGGCCGGCCGGGCTCCAGGGTTTGCAGCATCTGCAGCTCCTTTCATCTCCTGGGAGATGCAGCCCCATCTGCACTTCCTGCCTGGGGGTGGGGAGCCAGCTCGGCCAGGGGAGAGGAGCAACAGCACCCGTGAGTGCCCAACCCAGCGCTCAGGCTGAGCTAGGGCTGCCGCAGCCGAGGCCAGACCAGAGTGCCTTCGAGGAAGGAGGGACCGGGCACCAGGGGTCCCGGGGCCCTTCCTATGGGTCTCCATTAGGAAAGATACTGGGGTGAGGGCAGGTGAGGCTGGAGAATGACCCACTCATCAGGCTGTTCCCTCCTGGGCAGAGGGGGCAGGTGGCATCCTCATGGCCAGGGGGTCTGGCTGGGCACAGGCATGCCCCTGCCTCTGCACCAGCCTCCGGGACCCTGGGCTCCATGGGGGAGCTGGCTGGAGGAAAGGACTCTCCAGAAGCCAGGCTATAGCTGTGCTCACACACTCATACTCACACTCACACTCACACACCCCTTTATACCCACAAGGAACACTTCTGAGCCGGTCTAAAAAAAAGGCCAGGCTGAACCTGAGGGCAGAAAATGGCCATGGGGACTCTGATTTATGAAGGCGGAGGAGGAGGGGGGTCTTTTGTAGCAGCTTCCAGGAAGTGCACACAATGGGGGGATCGGGTGAGCCTCAGGAGGCGACCCCGGGATGGGGGCAGGCACAGCAAGTGGCCTGGACTGTTGCCCCTCGAGCTCATTCAACCTGCAGGTTGGGAGGGGACGCACCTGAGACCCAGGAGGAGTGGCGTGGCCTGTCCGGAGTCAGAGAGCTGGGACTCCCACCCAGGTGCTGCCTGTACTAGGGGAGGCCTCGGGGTGCTGACAGCTGGGCCGTGAGCCCCTATGCTGGTTTGTCAGAGCTTTTTCACATGTTATGGCACACATGCCGCGTGCACGCAAGCCAGATGTGCGCCATGCTGCGGACCATCGCACAGTGAACCCCCTCCCCCCGTAAAACCCCCTCCTGATGAAGACACAGAACGTGGCTGTGCTCCTCCCCCAACCTCCCCATGAGCGTCCCCAGCCCTAGGTCAGTGGTGTGGTGCTCGCTGCCGAGCACTAAACAAGGGTGAGTGCGGGACCTTCTGCTGTGCCTGGCTCCTTCCATCGCAGGGCAGCTGGGACCCACCCACACCACTAAGGGCACCCACGCATGCTCACCGCTGTGGATGAGGCCAGTGTGGTTGTACCACGGTTGTGTCCCTCCCCCTTCCCGAGGGCATCTCTCTGGGTGGTCTGCGGTCTGGGGCTGTTATGGCAGGGCTGCCACGAGCATCTGGGCCCCTTTATGTCGGCGAGTCTCCTGGGTACGCATCCCGAGAAGCGGGCCTGTGTGTGCTCAGCTCTGGTCATACTGCCAGGCTATTCCCCCGGACAGTGTGCCTGAGAGACTCCTAAGGGCGTGCCAGGAGGAGACCACAAGTCTGTCTAGGGCGGGACAAGCATCATCTGGGCAGGATGCATGCCCCCACCCAGGTGCTTTTCTGCAGGGGGCTGGAAGGGGGCAGCGAGGCAACAAACAACTCTTGGAGAGTATTCTGGACCCCCAGTGACCAGTCAAGTGCACCCAGGCAGCACCCAGCCCTTTGCTGTGGCCTCTCAGGTCCCCCTGCCCACCCCACCCCTCTGGCCACTCCTTGAAACGTGCCCTTAGATACTCCCCTGTGTGGGAGGTGGCACGAAGCTGTGGGACACCAGGAGAGTCAGTCACCTGTTCCCCGTTCCCCGGGCCAGTCCCTGGCCCCACGTCGACAGAGCACACCAACAGTCTCCACTTCCAGCCGTCTTCCCTCCCCTTGCCCAGCAGAGCCCACCCCGTAAAGGCCAGAAAGGTACTCGATGCTCCCCCACTCAACAGAGGGGAGCCCCAGCCCAATGCCGGAAAACAGCGATACTGCAACAAGCTTCAGGATCCCTGCTCTCAGCGCTGGGACTGGCCACACACCTGGAGAGGCAAACGCAGCAACCCACCGAGCAGGGAATGGGGGCTGCGAGCCTGGTCGGTTTCCAGTGAAGATGGATGAAGAACCCAGAAGAGCATAAAAAGGGTGCATGTTTATGAGTGCTAGCTCTGTGGCGGGTCCCAGGGCGAGGACTCTGCGCCAGTCTGAGGGACCCCAGTGAGGCAGGACCGATCTCCACTTCACAGATGGCGAAACTGAGGCTCAGGCAGCCAGGTGACTTGGCCCAGGTAAAAAGTTAGGTGAGTGGCAGAACTCCAAAACCCACACTGTTGACTTTTACATTATCTGGAGCCAGGTGGCTTGAGTTCTAGTCTCAGCTGTGTCACTTACCAGCTGCACGGCCTTGTCTAGCTTAACCTCTGTGTGCGTCCCCTTCCTCTAGGACACTAGCAATGGCCCTTTCTTGGTGAGTTGTTGAGAGGACAATAGGAACTGTCACTTGTAACAGTGCCCGGCACGTGGAAAGAAATCCGTGTTGGCCATGGTTACAGGGTCTCTAGAACAATGAGCCAGGAGGATGACCGCCTATGCAGAAGCCACAGTTCACATGTGGGCATTTACATAGTTCCACCAAGGTAACTGCATTTGGGGAAAAGTGCAATAGAGCCAACAATATAGACACATTTGAATGAGCATGACATTCACACAGGTACACTTGCTAAAGCCGCGCACACACACCCGATGGAGAAAGGAAACATTGATACCTAATCACAGATAAAAAATTTATTGTAGCAGGTCTATATGTAACCATTTTAATATATGATTAAATGTATCTTAACTGTGAAGACCCTTCAGATATCAGACAATTAAGAGAGCAGGGTTACAAAGTTTCTCTTTTAAAAAGAGTAAATGAACAAAGTGTCCAACCGAACTTCTTGCCACATGGGCAGGCTCTTCGGGAATGGCTTGCTGAGCGAATTTCCTTCGTTAATTATTTTAAGACAGGAGGCATGAACCACATGCCATTCTGTTCTCCCTGAAGCCCTATCATCCATGTTCTGAAAGTAATTCTGTGATTTATCAAAGAAAGAATTGTCATTTTTTTAAAAAAGAGCAGTGAATCATTCAAAGTCCCATCCCAGTTCCAAGTCTCATCTTCCCGGGGTTTCCATTTCATGAGGGAGCCACTCCCCAGCGTGGCATCCACACCATTCCCTCGGGGGCCGGCACTGTTGAATCGGCACCACTGAAGTATAGACAGGAGCAGGCACACGCTCTCAGGGAGGAAACACGTCTTTACACCGTCCTCCTAAATGACCGTGGTGGGCTACCCAAGACTTGGACTTCAGAATAAATGTCTGGCGTTGCTATCTCCCTGTGTCCACAGAGGAGACTTTATGCATATATAATCGGGCTTTCTAAGAAAAGCCAGAACCCCAAAATCCAGCTTTTTCCCTGCTGCCCTTTGCACTCCACACCCCACCAGATACAAGAGCTCACAGGCATTACCGAAGACTTTCATCTTCAAAGGATTGAAAGGGCCCAAATCCCCAAGACCAACCAATAAGTCCAAAGAAAGTGGATTCTGGAAAACAGCCTCTGGGCAGCAGCCAGGCCCCATCACTATCCCCAAAGCTGATCTTAGAGTCTTTCTGGAATAATAATGCCAAGGCTGGTCCTGGGAGTGGGGCGCAGGGTGTCAATAAAGGTTAGAGGTGGGGAGACAGGACGTCACACGCTGTGAGTTGGTTCTCACGACCCTCTCCCATTCAGGGGTGACCTCTGCTCCACAAGCAGTCCAGCCTGCTCCCCAGTTCTTACAATCTGGGAGTTGTGTGGACACCCTTTGAACAATCCCCTTGAAGCCAGAGTCAGGTCGCTAGCTTTGCCACCAAGGCGGCTCTGAGCGAAGCAATCACAGCCCATTATACAGACGCCCAGCAGTGCGTGGGCAGGACACACACCCAGGTAACGGCAGTCATCTCCAGGTGAGTGTGCACCATGGAACTATTGCATGTGCACTTGGACAGTTTCCAAGTACAGGATGACCCCTTAACCGCTAGGAACAGGGACTGTGACTCTCTCTCCACCTGGAACCGCTGGAGTCCAGCACAGCCTCAGCAGGGCTCCGCAAATCTACCGGATTGAACGTATTACTCTTCACGTAATTCCCGTCTAGGTGTTAAGTACGCTACTGTTGTCATTAATACACACACAGTAAAACACACAGATCAGAGGTGGTCACACACCCAGGGCAGGTCACCACACACCGATGACCAGCAGTGAGGACATCCCCACAAGGCCCACTCCCCAACACCAATGCCCCCCTCCCCAAAGACGCCAGCCACCCGAACACCCAGCGCCACAGGCTCACTTCGCCTGCTCGGCACGTCTCCTTCTGCATCTGCTGCCCCCACGCACCTGCGCCCACGCCCCACCCCGCACCCCTGGGTGGCTGCTTGTAGTGGTAGCTCAGTTGTTCCCACGGCTGTCCTCCACTGTACTGTATGAACAGGCCTCAGCTTTAGTTTTTGATGAGCATGTGGGTCGTTTCCAGTGCAAGACCACTACGAATTTTGCCATGACGGACATCTGCACGCATTCCTACTGGGAAAATGCCACGAGGCAGGATTGCAGGGTCAGAGGGCTGGGGGCTCACCTTCCACAGGTGCACCTCACTGTTTCTTATGTCAAGGATTTGGGGTAACAGGGTGTGGAGCCAAGTGGACATCATATCCACGGCAAGTGTTCATGAATCCTGGTGCCTTTGTTTAGGTGGGAGGGAGGGAGGGAGGTGGGAGTCCTTCCCAGGGAAGGTGTTGAATGGAAGAATGTTCAGGAAGTTATGGGAGAACTGAGGTAGACCAGCCCCAGAGGACGGGAGAGGACGGGCAGGCAGAGAGAGACTGCCGGTTGGTGAAAGGCAAGAAGTCTGTTGAGAATAACAAGGAAGAGGTGGTTAATTCCTCATGACAAGGCTCTTGGGTGCCATGCTAAGGGATCAACCACTGATCCCATCAACCATGACTGGTTCAGTCCAGCATCATGCCGAACAGTGCCTGGATCAAATCTGGTGGAGCAGCAGGAAGTGGGTAATGGGGTGAGAACAGAAACAGGGAGCTCCAAGGAGGGTCTGGTCCAGGGGGTGATGCATACCCAGCACACGTGCCCCCTTTCTCCCTTCCTGCACCCAAGGCAGGCATCACTAAACAATCACAACACCCTTCACTTCATCCTGGCACTCAGGCAGCCACTACCGACCCTGACTGCCCGAGAAAGCAACTGTATTTTTCGTCCCGGGTCTGGCCTGCGGGAGAGACAGAGTGGACAGGAAACGAAGCTAGGGGAGGGGCAAAGCCAATGCGGACCCCACGTGAGCGGGTGAAGGGTGAGGACTTGGGAAGGGATGTCCCTCGGGGAGCCAGGGACGCCCAGAGGACCACGGTGCCGCCTGCAGGTGTAGATACCGCAGGGACAGCTCTGCAGGTGACGTGGAAGGAAGAGCACACAGGTGGCAGTGGACTGGTTACACTTGGTGTGAACAGTGAGCAGCCCGAGGGGAAAGCTGGATAGGATGGACAGTTGAGCAGAGAGAGGTCCAGAACCCTGGCGAGAAACCAAGCATGGGGCTGCTGGGCTGGGCCGATGGCTGAAGTTTTGTGGGGAAAATGCATATGTAATGAGAGAGACCAGCAAGCCTCAGGCGGACAGCTGGGGGCTGCGGGGGAATGGAAAACATGGTCCCCACTGGGAGAACTTGGCCCGGGGAAGGAGCAGGACCAAGGACCGAAAAGATAGGATGACCAGGTGGTGGCCAGATTCAGATATGAAAGGACCGGGAGGCCATTTGCTGGATTTGGTCACCGGCGGCTTCACAGACCTCAGGGAGGAACTCTCATGGGGACACCAGGCAGAAGAGGCACCTGCAGAGCGAGACAGTGGCCACTTGCAGACAAGACCTCCGCGCTGGGGAGGGGTGTGGTCAGCCACACAGAGCTGCCTCCACTCCTCCCCAAGCCCTCTCCCGGCCCTCGAGGTGAGTCAGTAAATGGGTGGTGACCCGCGTCCCCGCCCAGCAGCTCCTTCCAAAACTGTGTGGTTTTCAGAAAAAGGCTGGTTAACCTTCGGACTGTGTGGTCTGCCCCAAAGATGCCACTGAGCTATGAGATGGAACCAAATATTTTATGGGCAAAGGCACGCTTCCCAGGGAAAACCTGCCAGCCCAGCGCTGGAACTCTGCTCCTGACTCAGAGGCTGGTTTCCAAGAGCTCGGACTGGACGGAGGAGCTCCAGTTATGGCTGGGACAGACCCCCGAACCCCTTCAATGAGAATACAGCTCTAGGAACCCACAGAACCTACCAAAGTCCACCATATAACCAGACGCTCAAAATGAGTTTCCAAGGACCCTTGCCTGCTGAGGATCCCCCACCCCAAATTAACTCCGAAACCTGCAACCCAGACACCCCCCTTCCCACAGGAACACCTTCACCCGAAAGGTGCCGGCACACGCCAGCCTCCACTGGGGCTGATGTTCCCGAGGCTGCTGTCAGGAGGGACACACAGCCCCGCAGCACTGGGACATGAGACCCCATGACATCCATGGTGAGATGGAGGCACTTGAAAGGCCGCCAGAGTCCTGCCGTAACCTAGGAGTCCTTGAGGGTGGGCAGACACACCAGCGGCTCTGACAGGGACACAGTCTCTCCATGGCACGGTCTCTCCAAAACACGAGCGCTGATGCACGGCATGGCACAGCCGCTCTTGCAGCAGAAGGGAGGAGATGGTCCTGACCCCAGAGGCAAGGCAGGGAACGCTGCACACAAGTCTAAAATGACAGCCGCTGTCCAGCGAGTATCTCTCGTCCCCTCGCACCCCAGTGTCCTCACCGGAGCGCCCCGCGCGGGTCTGTGAGGCCCTCCGCTGTCCTGCCAGAGGACAGCGCTGATAAGAAGCCCAGCGCTGATAAGAAGCCCAGCTACGTTGCGGCTGTCACGCACCTGACCCCCAGACTACCAGGTAGCGGCCACCATTTTTAAAGTTTTGTTTTTAATTGTGTTAAAATACACATAACATAAAACTGATCATCTTAACCACCCTGGAGCGAGCAACCAGTATGCAGAGCTCATTTAATCTATCAAAGCTGGAAGTCCATCCCCATTAAACACGTGCCCACTCCCCAGTCACCACAGCCCCTGGCGCCCAGCGTTCTCCTCCTGTCCCCATGAAGTGGGTGACCCCAGGTGCCTCATGTCAGTGGGCGTGTGCAGTCTTTGTTCCTGGGTGGCTGACTTACTCCACTCCGCCTCACGTCTCCGAGGCCCCCTGTGGTAGCGTGTGCTGGAATTTCTTTCCAAGGCTATGGAGGGACCGAATTTTGCTTATCCGTTTATGCATCCATGGACACTGGGGTTGCGTCCACCTCTTGGCGGCTGCAAAGGACACTGCTCTGGACACGGGCCTGTGAGTATCTCTTTGAAGCCTTGCTTTTAATTCTTTTGGCCAGAAACCCAGGAGAGGAATGGCTGGATTGCATAGTAGTTCTGTTTGTGATTTTTTGAGGAACTGTCATCCCGTTCTCCTTGGAAGCTGCACCGTGTTAGAGTCCCACCCACGGCGCACGAGGCTTCCAGTTGCTCCACATCCTGGCCGCCTGCACTCTTTTCTGAGGCTTCGTTCCAAGAGTGGCCACCCTGCTGGTGGAGGGTGGACGGCCACCATGAGCAAAGTCTGCCCACCGGCCCAGATGCCCTGTCCCCGGGGAGCACACACACACCAGGCCCATTTTACAGATGAGGACGTCGAGGCTCAGAGAGGCCAGGTCACTTGCCCATGGCCGTACAGCTGGCCTGAATCCCTGTGTGGCCTTCAGCACTCAGCCGCACACTCTCCCTCAAACTGGGAACCGCCCGACCTTGAACCTGTGAACACGACCACACACGGACTGCTCCGGAGTAGGCCCGGCTCCTGGCCCACGTGACGTGGTCACAGCATCCGTCTCCTTAGAAATGGAAGCCAGAGACGGAAGACTCTGCAGCCCGCTCAGGTCTCTCTCTGGCTTGTAGACTCTGCTCCGGCCCAATGCCAAAGTCACCCGTGAGCCAGGCTGGCAGCTGGAAGATTCTGTAGCGTTAACCCATCTTCCCATCAACGCCCCCAAGCCCCCCAAATCAGGGCCGGGGGCCTGCCTGGGGGAGGGCACACAAGAAGCACTGTCTCCCCAGCCCCCAGACTACTGCTGCTGCTTCAACGCTGAGACGTCCCACCCAACACTCGGTCGCCAGCAAGACCACCTGGGGTCCCAGGGCTGGGCACTCCGAGAGGGTCTTCCGAGACACTGCCTCCTTGTTAGATGCCGGGGGCTGCGTCCTGAGACGCAGGTGCGTGGGCAAGAGCTCTGGCGGCCCGGCTTTGTGTCCACGGAGGTACAGGCCGCCCAGATGTGGGGGTGGGGGTGGGGCCCGGAGAACGACTGCACCGCCAGATTAAACACTTCGGTGTCAACATGTGCGCGGTATTGCTCGAACAATGTTATCATTGTGAATTGAATGGACCAAAGGGTTTAGGGGATGGGGCGGGGAGAGGGGAAAAAAGATGGGTTTAATTATCTCCAGGGCCGCAGCCAGTCCGTTTGCCTAAAGAGACCCAGACGCTCGCAGGGAAGAAAAATGGGCTGTAAGTGCCTGTCCGTGTTTCCGGCAGAAACCGAGGCCGCGGGCCCTCACCCACAGGCGCCCCACCTCCTCGGGGCAGGACCTCGGCCGACAGGGACCTCTGGGGCCCAATCCCAGCCTTGGCTAACTGAAAAGTGAGGGGGAAACATGGGCACTAGTTACAATTTTCAGCTAAACTTGCTACTGTCCACCAGGGGCAACGGTGGCCTCCCCCTCCCCCCAACAAGGGACATAGGGCACTGCCTGGGTTCACGTGGTGGATTCGTGCTACAGGTGTCCGGTGGCCGGGGATGTGGCTAAATGTCCTGGGCTGCCCGGGACAGACTCACGACAGGGAGCGGCCCAGCCCACTGTCTACCAGGCCAAGATGAGGACCCCCGAGCTCACAGGCAAACCTCAGGAGAGTCAGAAAACCTGGGTGTTGGTCCCCGCTGGGCTCTCAGCTCGTGGCAGAGGACCCCAGGCTCCCCGGGCCTCTCAGCTTTTCCCTCTGCAACAAAGGGGTGGATTTCATCGGTCCAAAGTCTCCTTTCTCCTCTAATAGGTTGTGCCTGATAAAGTCGCCAACATTCTACCAAAGTCGCCCTATCTACAGGTCGGGCTGGTACTTCCAAGTTTGAGTTCTACATCTGTGCCAGCCCCTAGGGCCACCCCGAGCCACATGGGGCCACCGAGCCCCGGCAGTGGGGCCAGCGTGGCTGGGAACTCAACATTCCCATTAATTTCCGTGTGTGGAGTAAAATCTGCACAGCCACACGGGGCCCGGGGCTCCTGTCCTGGACGGCACGGACGCAGAGGCCTTGCAGCGTCACAGAAAGTCCCGTCTCTCAGCACCGCTCTACAGAGTCAGCGTGCTGACGTAAAGGCGGCACAGAGCCACGCCATGACGTGAAGACCTTCTTGCCAACCAGCACCTGGGAGTATGTTCTCAGAATCGGACAAGAAGCATTCCCCTTGAAAAGAGACACTCCACGGAAAGAGGGAGAAGTCAATTCCAGATTATGCGCCGGGCCTGGGCTGGACACGGGGGCTCCGTGCCTCTCCGTTCTGTCTGCGAAACAGGCATGAGGACCCAAGCTTGTCACTTGGGGAAGGACATCACACTGGAAAACCATCAGACCCACCAAGTTCAGGGGCGCAAGGGCAGGGGCTTGGCTCTAGGACGCAGGCCCCGCGGCCCCTTGCACTCAGTGGAGCTGGGCTCAGCTCAGTGGTCACAACCCCCGGCCACCCACAGCCTCCCAGCCCCTTTCCTTTCCTTCCTGGAACTACAACGACCCTTGTTGTTTCCTTGACGGGCCTGTAGAACTGTCTTCTAGGTTTTACCTCCGACAGTAGGATCTGAGGGGGAGGGCACACACTCGGCTATCCACCGTGGGGCTGGGCTGGGGTGTGGGTCCCCACCTCCCCACCCTCCCACCCACCTGGTGCTTAGAACATCACTCATCTGTAAAAACAGGAGGGTCATGAGAACGACACCGGCTTCGGCACGTCACCTCCCGGCATTTTTAATGTGGGAGGTCTGGGATCTTGTGTGTCTCACATGTGCATGGGAGACACCCCTGCTGCCAGTTGGGCCCCCACTCTGAGGACCGCTGGCATGGAGGATGCCTGGGCAGCGCCGGTGCACAGGGAGGTCCGGAACGGTGGTGGCCGTCCCTACTGCGCCATTCCACATGGCGCCATCTACCGCACTCCCCAGCCTGGTGTGGGCAGGGCCCCAAGGGTCCCAGTGAAGAAATTTGGGGACGTACCGCTCGGGGCAGAGAAGGGCCAGGGGACCTACAGCCCAAGTTTGAACACAGGCTTGCCAATCACCACCAGCAACTTGGGACAAGGTAAGCCACCTCTGGGAGGCTCAGCTCCCCCCACTCCAAAAGATGGGGGCATTCACAGGCCCAGGTAAGGTGGCTATTGTGAGAATTCAAGGAGACAGAGGCTGGCCATCATGGGGCCCTGGGAGCTGCCGGGGTGGGCAGCGGGGCTGTTGCGGTGACCCCCTTTCCCAGGATGGGAGGGCGCCTGCCCAGCCCTTCCCCCACAACAGCCAGAGTACTGGGTCAGCTGGGCAGGCACAGCTGGTTTCAGGTACTTTAGAAGCAAATCAAATCAAATGAGAATTTATAATCCTTCCTGAGGTCTGGGTTCCATCAACCTAAACTCATTAGGCCCCGGCGGTGCAGGTGCAGCAAAGGAAAAGGTTGTTCTGCGTTTCCTTCGAGCCGGGCTCCCGTCTCCCTTTCAAAATAAGAGTCTTTGAGAGCCTCGTTCGTGCCTGCGGTCACAGTTCTAAGAACCTACACTTGAACTTCCTGGCTGAACAATCAAAACACTCTTAAAACTGCATTGTTGTCCTTCGAACCTGTTTCTGGTAAAGGAAGGGGAATCCGAGAGCAAACCAAAGGCTGGTTTTGAAATGACATTTGGGGACCTCAGCCGAATGTCCCCAGGGGAGTTGCCAACAGAGCCCCTGTCATGGCTGAGGTTGTCTCTCCAAATCATTAGAAGTGATCAAGGGTGATTTCAGGGAATTCCTGTGCAGGGAAACCTGTGGACAGTTTTAAAGCAGGCGGGACTAACCCGCGGATTCAGAAGACAGGATGGCAATCGCCCTCGGGTGAGGGTGGGAGGGGCTTCTGGGAGGTCGGATCCCTGATGGGGCGCCGGTGACCCAGATGTGTTCACTCTGCAAAACCCCTAGCTGGTCTTGACTTGTGCACGGCTCTGCATGCACATCACACTTCAATCAACAGTCTGATTAATAATGAACGAAGGCTGGCTTTCCCCGTGGCCAGCTCTACCCAAGAAGTCCTCGTCTCCTTATTTCCTCCCCCCGGAGGAGGTACAGTCAATTTAGTGAGCGCTCTGTGGGGGGAAGACACCTCCACCATCATCGATGTTAACGCCTTGGTTCCAGGACCTCAGATAATCAAGGAAATGGGACATTGTGCCTAAAGCACGTGTCGCTATGAAACCTTGATGTGGCTCCCTACTGCCCTCGAATGGGACCCTCCCTTTAGAAGCCTGTTTACTAATCTGCTCCAAACCCTTTCTCCTCCAAGGAGCAGTTCAGGATCCAGTCCAAGAGAGGGACCCGTAATGACACCTCTGAATTCAAACACACTCCCTGGCTATCCTGGGCCAGCTTCTCTGTGTTCGTGTTTTCTGGTCTATAAAATAGGTAGGTTGATACTAGCCCCCACCTGAATGGTTGTCATGGAAATTATTAATTAACTATCATGAGAATGGCTAACTATATTATAATGGCATAGCTATAAATGGATAGTTGGCGTACCCCCACCCCCACTCCCAACCCCAGCTACAGGAGGCCAGAAGCGGACCCCCAGCAACCTTGTTCATGTAGCTTGATCTACTTTCTGGACCCCACTGACTCGTGAGTGAGCACGTGATTCAGGCTGCCCACGAGTCTCTCCCCAGGAATTTTAGTCGGGTGCGGTAGCTCGGCCACGTCATCAAGAACTCCAGTGTCTTCTGTGTTTTGGTTCTACTATTGTCTGCACATTGATGTTCACTCCTTGTGTGTGTTGCCTTGTGGTCACAAAATGCCTGCCGTGGCTCCGAACGTCACGGAACCGCATTCAAGGTAGGAACAAGGGGGAAAGGAGAGACGGTTCTCTTTGCTCAGCTGTCATGCATCAAGAAGCAAAATGTTCAGAACCACCTCGCACCCCATTCTACCCCTAGCAGACCCCCTTATGTGTCTCACTGGCTACAACAACACCCGTGGCTGCTCCAACCTGCTAGGGAAGCGGGGAAAGCGGGCTGGTGGCTAGCCAGATTACCGGTGGGTCTGGACGGCTGACTTCCCCCCAGTGGGCAGGGTGGCAGAGTACCCGGTGCAGCAGAGAGGTGAGGGGGACGCTGTTTGGTACAGAGGCGAGGGATGTGGAGAGAGTAACCCCTGGACCCTCTAAGGACCTTCTAGTCGCTGGTGAGTCTTTCCCCAGCGCTTGGACATGCCTTGGGTTCCTCTGGTCTTTCCTCCTTAAATGAGTTTGAATGTATTTCTTTTGCTTACAACCATCAAATTCTGTGCACGTACTTTGGTTCACACAAACAAGCCCTGAGAATAGCTTCTACCTCCTCCCCCCGGGCCATCTCTTCCAACCAGTTGGTCTAAGGACACAGCAGACACTCTCGAGGCACTGCTCCTTGCAGACAAGCCTGAGTAACCCAGGCACCCAGGCCCCATGGACCGGAAAGGCCCTTTCGGACTGTCACTGGGCCTGCGAGGCTCCACCAGGGCCGGCCTTTCTCCTCCAAGCAGCTCTCCACCCTCGGTGAGCAAACAATGACGCAGATTCTTAAAATGCCTGGAGTGCCTTGATCTGTCCATCCTCTACCCAGCGGGAAACAGGAGCCACCTGTCCCTCAAGCAGAACTCAGACCACACCCTGCCCTGGCCTCTGCTTCTTCCCCGGGGACCACGATGCCTGACCCGCTCAGGTCATTTCCAAGAACTTCTGCCCCTTATTTATGGAGATCAGGAGAGGTCCGTAAACACAGCCAAGTTTGTTTTCAGCAAGCACCTGGCTGCTGGCCGGAGTCCCATGCGCACTGCAAAGTCAGGGTTAAAGTTGTGCCTGCTCACGGGTTTGAGTTTAGAGAGGAACTAAAATCTCTCGACAGGGTGCAGAGGGTCTGGCTGCAGCAAGGCCGACCCACCACCGTTCTTCGTCACAGATTCTCACTGGCACAGTTATCTGGGCCCTTTGGAACCTAGAATGGGGCCTCTATTTATCTGGGCACAGAGTTGAGCCAAAATACATGTGCAAATAACTTCTAGAAACCCAGCTACAGACCCATAGACAACAGTAAGAAGGAGGGAGAGAGAACGACACACCATTTGAATGTGGCTGCCTAGCAACCACTTCCAGCACGCTTTCCTCATCCACCTCCCCCTGTGGTGGCCACAGGTCAGTTTCATACCTTCCCGTCCTTCCTTGCAGCGAGACCTGGTCTTATGAACCAGTCTGGCCCATGGGACTTAAGAAGTCTCCTAAAGAACTTCTAGGAAACCAAGACATAGATAAGCAAGGAGAGGTCTTTGGACACCTCCCTTTGTCCTGCCTTAACTATGAGGCTGTACGAGGCAGCAACGTGTGGGGCTGTGGCAGCTGTCTCGCAACCAGGAGGTAATGGGCATGAGGAGTTTCAGGATCACAGAGGGAGGCTGGAAAGATCATGGATAACTGGGTGATATCACTGGGCTGTTGTCTCAAACTTGGGATGACCTCCCTGAAGGCTGGCTGTCATGGGGGATAATGACATGTTTGCGGTGCTTCCGCGGGTGTTCGGTGACTTAGAACGAGTCCTGAACGAGACATCCTTCCTCCCCAGGGAGGCAGGGAGCGTGCTTCGGGGGGCATTTGTCTCAGCGTCTCTGTCCCTGAGGGTGGTGCTGGTGTCTAAAGATGGGCATTTTGGTACAATACGGGCCCTAAACTCAGGCCAATTGTTCCGTCTCTCGGGCCGAGGGAGCAGCAGCCGTCTGCCCCGGCAGGGGAGGAAAACCGGCAGCAGGGACTCACCAGGGTCCCTGTGCAACAGGGCTGCTCCCGCAGGGGTTTCAAGGGTGGTCTCTGTGCCCACTCTCTGCCCTGGCCCTGCCTTCAGCTCAGCCCCCGGGGGAGGGACAGCGGCACACCACTCCTTGTTTGCAAGTGTCCAGGCCTCTCGTCAGAATCTGGCGTGAGAGTTGAGTGAATAACATAAACATCATTTTTTAATGGGAAGCAACTCAGGGAAATGCACAGTCTTGAACACAAGGGCCGGAGCTGGACTTAGGGAGGAACATCCAGGCACCCCCCATGATCTGCAACTGGCAGACTGATCAGGACACCAGGCAAGAGCCCATTGTCATGACCACAGAAGGTACCAGAAGACGCTGTGCAGCCAGAGCAGGGAGGCCCTAGTCTCGGCCTCCATTTACGAAAGCTCCCTGCCATTATCTATCTCATTGACCCCGGCCACTCTGGGCCCCGAGCCACCCCTCTTAGAGAGGGGAACTGGAATGGGCTGAATTATGTCTCCCCAAAATCCACGTGCTGAAGCTCTACCCCCCAACGTTGTTGGCGTTTGGAGATGAGGCCTTTGGGAGATACTAGGGTGAGACAAGGTCATCAGGGTGGAGTCTCTGCCAGGGAACTCATTCCCTTACAAGAAGAGGAAGAGATCAGAGACCACCCTGCCCCCATCGCTGCCCGCCCCCGCCCCACCCCCGCAACCCCTGCCCCCAGCGAGGATGCCGCAAAGATGTGTCTGGTCCGCAACCAGGCAGAGAGAAACAGAACCGACTGGGCTGAGACCTGGATCGCGGATTCCCAGCCTCCAGAAGGGGGGAAATGAATGTCCGTGGTGGAGCACCCCAGGCTGGGGGGTTTTGTTGCGGCGGCCACCCGAGCTGCCCAGCAGGGAGGCCATGGAGGCCACCGAGGCTCAGAGGGCTTCGGGACCTGCAGCGACTTGCCCGAGGTCACACACCGGTGACCTGGGACTCAAGGCCAGACTTTGACGTCCACAAAGCTGGGCACGAGTCAGGTTTTCCCGTGCATAAAAACAAAGGCAGGAGTCACACTATTGGATGAATGGCTGGCGTAAGGGGGTCCTCACTTGAGACGGAAAAACATCAGCTGTCCATATCAAAATGGGGGTGGGCACAGGGCAGTGGAAATGCCGCCGTACTGATTCTACCAAACAGGGTTTCGGAAAGAGAGACAGAGGACGATTCCACCGTGATTAATTGATTGATTGACTGATTGATTATTTTTAAGAGTGGGCCAGCCCACAGACAAGGGTCTGAATCTGAGGGGGGTTTGTGCCCTGAGCTGGCAGGCACGCCTAGGTCCTGGCCGCTCAGCGTTTCCTTAAAACCCCGGATCCATGACCACAGCTGTGAGTCGGCATGAGGCGGCTTTCTAGAGCAGCAGGGTTGGCAACAAGAAAACCAGCTTCCTGGTGTGTCTTGCCCCCGATCAACACGGCTAAGAGGGCCCCCATTTCAGCAGGGGTACCAGCCTGACCCACAGCCCTGCCCTGGTCCCGGAATGAGTGGACAGCGCAACCGGCCTCCCCGGATGCCAAGACGGAGGCACTTGGGACCTACATGGGCAGGCCGACTCCAGAGCCGTCTGTGTTTGGCCTGGCCAGTGCCCATCTCTGCCAGCAGCTGACGTTTCGGGAGCCCCATGCCACTCGGGAGTATTTCTGGAGAATTTTTTGCCAACAGAACATGGGTGGGGGCTGCTGGGACGAAGGGAGTGGAGGAAGAGGCATGCAAAGTTCTCCAGGGCTTTGACAGGGGTTCACAGCGCAGGGTCCACGCTAAAGACGCCAAGAAGTCTGCAGAAAGATCTGTTTAAACTAGAGTTTCCTCAACTAGAAGAAGCTCCTCTGGACATTCAGCAGGAGAGAGGGTATCTGTGTATCCCTGGGCGTCTCAAAGGGACAAAGGGGCAGATAAAACACAGGCTTTTTAAAAATATTTTTTACCCTTTCCCAGGTAAAGGGTATAGGCCACCTAGAGCAGGGAGGCGTCAGCAAACTTCTAGAATGGGCCACAGAGGACATACTCTGGGCCCTGGAGAAGGCGCGGTCTCCGTGGTGACGCTGCCCCATCCCTGAAGTGTGAGGGCACCCAGGCACTGCGCCCACGGTGAGCGTGTTCCGACAAAGCTCCACAGACACCGGGCCTGGAATCTCTCCTCGTTTTCACGGCATGAAACACTGTTTTTCTTTTGATTAGGTATCACCTTTCAAAAAACGTAAAAGGGCTTCTTGCTCGCAAAAACAGACAGCCGGCAGGGACCCTGCTTGGGCGGCTTTTGCGCTACAGGGGGGCTCAGAAAAGGCAGCTTCTCCCCCCCCTTCGCCCCACGGAGGGACCAGCGGGAGAGGGAAGCAAGTAAGAGGGTTTTGCCCTATTTCCTCCTGAGGAAGGTTGGGGGCGGGGGAGGGCCCGTTCTGAGGGTGTGTTTGGTAATCTTCCAGTGTCATCGGGAATGAAAGGCACTGTGAAAACATTCTGCTTCCCGGGGGGACACGGCCCTTCAGGGCTCTGCCCTCCACGTTGGTCCCCAGCAGGTGGGACTTGCAGGCAGGCGAGTGGTGAGCTGCGTTCCCAGGGGAGCGTGATAGCCATCGGGGCTCCTTTCAACCGGAAAATAACTCCTGTGTCTGGAAATGCCGCTTTCTCCACTGGCTGCCCTGGGCCAGAGGGTCTGAAGCAAAGGCACTCCAATCCGTCTCCAAGTTTGAGGAAAGTGACTTTACACCAGGGGCTCTCAATGCGGGGCGATGGGCCCCCCAGGGGACGTTCGACAATGTCTGGTGACATTGTTGGCTGCCACGGCTTTAGAGAGGGGCGCCCCTGGCATCTGGTGGGCAGAGGCCAAGGGGCCAATACCCTGAAGGCCCAGAAGGCCCCACAGCAGAGAACTGCCAGGCTGAACCCGTCAGTAGCACCGAGGCAGGGGACCCTGTCCTAAACCTGCCTAAAAGCGGGACTTCTGAACTCCTAGGGTGTTTGGGTCAGGAGATCCCTCGAGATTTCTCGACCCCCTGTCTCCCCCTTCCCCGCCCCACCCCCACCCCCAGTAGATTAAGACAATGAGGCGCTCAGGGTTGGAGTAGGTATAAGCAAGTAGCTTCGTTTATGGTTTCCTCCTCAAGGAAATGACCAACCCGCGCCTCCACCCTATAAACATTTACTAGCCCTGGAAGGTTCTGAGGCCCCACTGCCATTTTTAAGGGCTTCTCTCTCCACCAATGTTAGGTCAAACCAGTCAGCAATGGAACCTGAGAAGGGGGAAGACAGTGGGGGGCATTTTACGAAGTTCAGGACCAAGAGGAAAACCGAAAACCCTGAAACGACCCCCGCACCCCTCTCTTTCTCGCTCATAAACCAATGACTGCTTTACACGGGGCTTCTTATGAACAGAGCCGGAGTTTTAAAGGTCTCAGGGCACTGCTGAGCAGGGTTTGCTGGCTGAGGCCCCATCATGTTCGTGGGTCTGTGGATCGATGCGTTACTGGCCTTTGGGGTGTGGTGCCCTGAACGCACTTGAAGGCCAGCTCCCTGGGATCCAAGCTTTGGAAACGGGGGCACCACCAACAGCCAGCATCTCTCCCTCCCTCCAGCAGGAGGGCTTTCTGGGTTGTCGGGGCTCAGAAAAACGCAATCACAAAGAATGCAGGCAAAAATGTAACCAACATCCAGCTGCCCACACTGACAATTAACAAGGCTTAATACAGTGGTTGCTTTTTTTTTTTCCTAAGTAAGCCTTTTATTTTAGAATAACTTCCGATTCACAGCAAAATTACAAAGATAGTACAGAGTTCCTGAGTACCCTGGCCCAGCTTCCCCCAGCATTAACATCTTCCACGACCAGGAGAGACTTTTCAAAACTGAGAAGCTAACATCCGTGGGTCACTATTAACCAAATCTAGATGTTTTCGGGTTGCCCCAGTTTTGCCACTGATGCTGCTGTTCTGCTCCCAGATCCAGTCCAGAAGCCGACACGGCACTTCCTAATGATTTCCTGTGGTTCCAAGAAAGAAAACTGGACAGGAATGGTGGGAGTGTGTTTGGAAGACGTCCCCAGCCCCATCCCTCACCTGCATCCCCAGGGGCAGCTGGTGCAGGTCCCGCTGCCCGTGTTTCCACAGGCTCGCTGCGTGCGTGTGAACCCACCAACCACATCCAGGAGTGTGTGGTGCCCTTGCAAGTGTGTTCTGACCCAGGGACAAACGGCAACACCCTAAACCTCCTTCTGCAACTGGCTTTCTGGTTTGAGTCTGTGTCGACCCATAAAAAGGAAGTGCTTGTGTTCCCTTCTGGTTGTCACCGGTGGCTACGTAAATTTATGACACTTATTTCTCCAATCCCCTGCCCGAGGACATTTTAGGCTGTGGCTGATATTGTGCTATTACAGACAGTGTGTGATCCTTACTCGGGTGCACGTGGCACACAGCATGCCCATGGTCTTTTCTAGACAGTGTCTGGAGGTATTGCTATTAAAACACGCGCCTCTAGGCCTGGCTGGTGTGGCTCAGTGGACTGAGTGCAGGCTGCGAAGCAAACGGTCGCTGGTTCGATTCCCGGTCAGGGCATATGCCTGGGTTGCAGGCCAGGTCCCCAGTGGGGTCACATGAGAGGCAACCACACATTGATATTTCTCTCCCTCTCTTTCTCCTTCCTTACCCCTCTCTCTAAGTATACATAAATAAAATCTTTAAAATATTTTTAAAAACAAACAAACAAAAAGAAACCCACCAAAAAGAAATCCACCTCTGGAAAAAAAAATATCCCCCTCTGGATGCCTCCGGAATTTCCCCACCTGGGGTGTGAGAGCGTGTAGGAGCCCCAACACTCTGGCAAGCAGGGCCCTCTGCCCTGATGATTATGTCACGCAGCAGAGGCCAAGGAGAGGAGGGACCGAGGAGAGGGACGTTGTCACCGTAAGCAGGTGGATAACGAAAGAGGAAGGTCTGAGCTGCTTGTCTGGATCTTACCCTTCAGGGCACCAACCCACAAAGTCAAGACTAGGGGCTCAGCGTCTGTTTTGGTGACCCCCTACCCCACTCGCATACCCCCACGGGGCCAGGAGGAAAGAGACGATGGCTTTACATTCCACAAGAGCTGGATTCCAGTGCCAACCCACCGCTTCCTGGCTCTGCAAGTGTGGGGCCCGACAGTCTCCTCACCCCCAGATGGGAATACCGCTTGCTCCGCAGAGTGTGGGGGGGAAGAAACGGGCTGGACAAAGAAGGTGGTGAGAATCCATTCCTGCTACAGGGGGGTCTCAACTCTCCCCTCCCACCGTGTCACTGGGGTTTCATCCGGCCATGCATCTAGATAATGAAGGAGTCTCAGAATTTGGTATCCAGATTCAGCCGTGCAAGGCCCTGCCTGGACTAAGAAGTGCCCCTAAGGCCCGGGGGGGGGGAAAGAACTAAGGCCCCATCCAGGGCACAGGTCCGTGAATCCGGCCACACTCTGCTCAGCCGGACCCACGCCAGCCAGGACAAGCACCTGGAGTGGCACCAGAGTCAGGCTCCTGACCTCTCTGGGTCATGGAGCAGTGAACTAACGCTAAAGCTTGCTTTTGCTGAAAGACGAGTCCTGGAGACGGGACATTTTACAAGTGGGGCTGGAGAGAAGTGGTTATTCTTGCTGAACCACGAGAATACCTCGGTGCTATGGGAGCTTCTGGAAATGCTGGTCTCCAAAATGGGGTGCAAGCAGGAGGGAACAGCAAGAGGGATCCGTCGGGACAAAGGGGGGGAAATATCACCATTACAACTAAGTGAGTTTCAAGGACCGCTGGACACCAGGGAAGATGGAAATGGACCAGCTGAGCTTCAGTGACCATCTCCGCATTACTGGGGACTGAGATTGAAAAGCAAGGATTTTGTTTCAGTCACGAAACCGACAGCTCACTGGTTCCATTTCCACCTCTTAATCCGGTAACAGGGCCTTCACCTGTGGGAGCGTGGGAGTCACTAGCGCCACTTCCCAGGCGTTCTCCAAGCCAGGGGTGGGACTGCAACCTCCCACCCACCTCGGCTCGGGGTGGGCCATGGGGCGGCTCCGGCCAACGAAATGTGAGAAGCGTTGGGTCACTCCCAGGTGGAGAGCTTAGAGGCCCCCGCATAATGCACACGGTGTGGCCCCTCTGGCATAATAATCGGCGACCTTCAAAAGGGATCTGGGCACCTCCCCAACCCACGACGGAGCCATAACTTAGTATACGAGAGCCACAAACCTACTGAGACTGCGGAGTTCACCGTCACCGCATAATAAATCCGCTCATGTTGACGAGACAAAGGAAGAACCAAAACGATCGAACTTTCAGACCCAACCTTGAGCTCACTGATCCCAAACTGCCGAACCACGGCTCTGAAAGATCCGACTGCGTCGACGCCGACAGCTTCCGGGATGGCGAAATGAGTGACCTATCTCCGGGATTACAACGAAAATCTTTGCGTGTGTGAATGATCAATTAGTTAAGATGTCTATTGGGTAGCATTAGAGTTTTGGATGGTTTTTATGAGTGCCTCCTAGTCGGATTTTCTGTTTTTGTCTTTGTTATTTAGCACAAGCTGTTGTAAAGACTATATTTCCGGGGTCATTCCTACGGCTCGTCACCAGAACAAGACGCCATAAAACAAGAGCGGCATGACGTATTCCTATTTAGAGTGTGTACTAAAAACTCAGCCCTGGCTGGTGTAGCTCAGTGGATTGAGCGCAGGCTATGAACCAAGGGGCGGCTGGTTGGATTCCCAGTCGGGGCACATGCCTGGGTTGCAGGCCAGGTCCCCCGTAAGGGGCGCACAAGAGGCAACCACACATTGGTGTTTCTCTCCCTCTCTTTCTCCCTTCCCCCTCTCTAAAAATAAATACATAAATTTTTTAAAAAATTTATTAGCGGGGATGCCATGTTGAAAACTGTCTAGCAAAAGTATCTTAGAACGTCTCTGCGCCCACATGCAGCCGCGGACTGGACGCCTCCTACGCCATGAGAATTCTGCGAGGCACAGCCAGCTCAGGGGAGTACGCATGTCTGAAAACACAGTCGGGGGAAAAAAAAGTCCTTTATCAAAGGCCAAAGCACAAGTCATGGAAACCGCAGAATAACTCGCCCGCCTTTGTGCGTCTTGTTCAATCGCTGGGCAGATGAGCTCACTGGAGGCCGCCTGTCATGCTAAGTGCTCAGATTTTTCTTCTTCTTCTTCTCCAAACTACATGAAAGCGAGACAGGGGCTGGCGTTACAAGACAGCACAGGCCTAACTCCAGTGCTCAGAAACATGCGAGCCCTCGGTTCGGGAAACAGCGCCAGTTTTTCTTCACAGCCAAATTTAATTAAGCCAGACAACAAAAGATGGGAACTTGAAAGCTACTCTGGGGAGATAAAGACGTGAAAGCATAGCACGTGACCGCTGAGATGCAGGGAAACTTAATACTCGCTACGTCAGATTTCTCAAACAGCACAGAAAGAGCCAGCGGGGGTGGGGGTGGGGGGGAGCTTGGAGTGAGGAGCTGGGAGCCACCAGTCGCCTCAGGCCCCAGAGACGGGTTCTCCATCCTCTGGTCTCCAGAGGCTTCTGAAGGCCCTGAGCCCGTTCGACGGGCTTTGTCACCGCCCGACCACAGCTGGGGGAGGGAGGCAGCCCTGCACCTGCTCCCATAAAAAGTTGGGGAAGTTGTGTGCCGTTCTGTTAATGAACGCTTTGGGCTCGTCACTCCCTTGAAGGAAAAGACAATTTGTGCTTTGACCGTCTTCCAGCAAAGGGGTGGGAAGAAATACTTCAGCGATGCGGCTTTTTGAAAGTCAAGCTTCTTTTTATTTTGGAATAATTTTGGATTCGGAGAAAAGTTGCAAGACGGTCCAGAGTTCCTGTGTAGCCCTCACACCAAGGTCTGTTTCCAAAGTCGTGAGGTTTTTCCACAGCCATTGATGCTACAAGGGCGAGAGAGAGCATTGCACATTCCTTACCCTCTTTTGAGTCCGGCGTGTTCATGCATGTTTCATTGATCTCCAAGTGAGGAGGGGAACACACATGCACACACATCTTTGAGGACATTTTCTTGACACCCTTAAAGTAACACGGGTGGCTTCGTCTCAGCATTCTAAGATTCAGTCCTTAAAAACTGAAATTTGGACTGATATACCAAAATGAATAGTGATCTGGCCACCACAACAAACACAAGAGCTACCATTTATTGTGCACCTACTGTGTGCCAGACTCCACACAGACGTGACAGGATGTTTGTCTTCGTAAGGTCTGTGGAGGAGGGGACCGTTCCCCAGCTTTAGCAAACTCAGAGATGTTAAGTGACTTGCTCAAGGCCACACAGCTAAGACGTGGCCCCCGTGGAAACAGACAGGTGGGATCAAGCTGTGTCGAAAGAGAATCACTGTGGATGCCGTGCCACTCTCCCGGGCCAAGTCACACCCTCCGCTGTCACCGAGAACTTCCGTTACACGGCAGGAAAGCCCCCCAGCCCCCCACCCCATATATCATCCAGAATTAGCTGCAAAGTGTCAGGGAACGCGGCCAGGCAGCCCCAAGCATCGCGAGGGCTGGAAGCCTTCACCATGAAGCCCTTTATAGAAAGCCGCAGTTGGCAGCCCCTGCTCCTGCATGGGAACAAATTAACATTGGCATTCCAAACACAGGAAAGGAAGGAAATTGGAAACACAGTTTATACTTGGCCAGCCCTTTGAAATACTGTACCATGCTACCGACATCAATTAATGAAAAGCAAGGCAGTGCTGAGAGGCTCTGGTTTGGAAATGCATTAACACACGTTAAACATGTTTGTACAGGAACCGGATTATAAGCGCCCTGGCTCCAAAACAATAAAGCAATTACCCTAAAACTGGTGCCCTCGGAGTTGTCATTAATTCAATCCACTCCACGCGGATCAGCAAAGGCTTTGCGCGGCTCCCAACAACGCCGCCCGACACAAATGTTGAAAGGACGGCATCGCACGTGCTAGTCAGGGGCTGCACATAAGGAAGTGTCAAACTCCATACGCCCCTGATGTCCCCCAAATCATAAACACTCCGCTCCGGGGCGGGGAGCCATGCACCGCGGCGGCGCTGGTATTCGTCCGCCCGGCCCTCTCACATCGGGTTTGCGTCATTTTTCACCGGGGAAGGTTCACTATGAAATATCTGTTCCACATTAAGAAATACCAAGTCCCATTTTTGTCAAATGTTATTTGTCAAATGCCATTTGCTGCAAAGCCCAGGATTCGACGGCAGCTGAACACACAGCTCACAGTGGACGGTGTGCGTAATCGCCGCGCCCGCACACGGCACGGTCTGCAGGGCGCGCACTCTCCCTGCCTCAGCCGTTTCGGCAACTGGAAACAAAAAAGCCTCTGAAGCTCTGGAATAAATAAAGCGCCGTGCCTTGAGCGGCCCGCGCGAAGGACCCAGCGTGCTGGGAGAACAGATCAAAACCACCAGAGAAGCGAGTGCCTGCTTCCCAGTTGTGCAAGAACGGCTTCAGAGGAAAGATTTTAGATGCGATGTGAGTGGGTCTCAACGTTTCTGGCTGGCCACGACAGAACCAGCGAGGTTCTTGAAAGACTCACGCCCTCGGGCGCTCCGCCCACAGCTCTCCCCACCTGCACCTGGTGCACCCGGGGGGGTCTAAGCGACAAAGGCCACCGATGTCACCCACCACCCCGCTCCCTCGCCCTGGCGACATCACTCACCCCCGCAACTGCTCGTGGATCTGGGATCCATCAAGTCGGGGCAATTTGGGTGTGCAAAGATAAATGTGTTATCGTTTTCACCACAAATTAACAGTTTCTATGTAAATGTTGGTATTTCCTCACCCCATGAAGGCGCGAGGAGGCGCATGGCACTGGCGCATTTGATTTAAACTAATTAAAAGCAGAGGGTCATGCAATTCAATATATTGATTTTACCAGTGGGACTTCAATCTTTTATAATAAGTGTACACAGCTGCAGGCCTCTCCCACCGCCACACTTTAAAGGCTAATCCTCGCATTCCTTCTGACAATACATGACAGGTCCCACACATCCCTGCCTGTGCCCTAGCCCCCGGTGACAGGGCCAGAGTGCATTAAGGCGAAACGGTTGCAGCAACTTGCAAAAGAAAAAAAAAAAACAGAGTGTGTCAACAGCCCCCAGCCAGAGGTCTAAAGAGCGACTGCAAAAAAATTAGCGTGGAGCTGTTCGGTGCGAAGGCCTCTCCATTGAAAGTGCTCAGCTGGTGGAACGGGTGGGCGGGGTGGGGCGGGGTGGGGCCTGGGGGAGGACTAGGACACTCTGAGTCTTGCAGTGGGCCAAATATGACCTTACCCAATGGGGGGGGAATATTAAAGTGATAGGGGCCATCAATCAACTTAGATGGGACTCTCCCTGGAATGAAGTCATCACTTGTCTCTGAGTTCAGCGGCCACGTGACATTGGCTCACGTCGCAGGCATTCTGGTGGTCGGGGATCGCACTCCAGCTGCATTTCTCTGTGCGGCGGCTGCAGAGCCCACTCCGCGGTGCAAGGCCCCGGACCGCAGCGCCCCGGATCGCCAGCCGGGAAGCGGAGTCTTCTCTCCGTGCGTCCAGAGCTGTCCTCCCTGCGCCGCCCCTGAAATCGATTTGTGTCTGGGCCGCCTCCCTTACCCTTTCGATGGGCCACTCCCCAACCAAATGACAAGCCTGGAATAAAAACTAAAAATAGCCACGCGAGCTGGCATCCAGGGCTCAGCCTTAACCTGCTTTGCTTTCCAGAAGAGAAATTCAAAGAAGATCCCAAAAGTTCAAATCTAGGTCACATAATATCCTTGGGAGAGGGCGGTGGTGGGTGGTGGTGCGGTGGCAGCAGTGGGGGGAGATCTTTGATTTATAGAAGCAGGAAAACGAGGTTTAAGAGGAGCGATGTGGAAAGGGTTACTGAACACACCGCTGCTGGCGCACTCCTGGAGAGAGAGCGCTCGGCAGAGAGAGAGAGAAGGGACAGCCTGTGTGACATCTACATTAACCTCTGGCTGCTCACCAGCGAGGGCCGCGCTCCGCGCCCTGGAATGTGGGACAGCCCTTCCAAATCTTAACACAAGCCAGGTTACAGCTGCAGATGCCTGCGGCCGTGCTCCCTTCCCGGAGCACTCCCTGAAGGAAATTTTTAAACTGTAACAGAATCTTTTTCTAATGCTCTACAGTGGTAGGGTCTGTTCTGAAGGGGCAAAAGGAGAGATCTTAATGCCAAACACTTGTCAACAAAAAGGGTCGCCAGATGGTACAAAGGAAAAGCCAAGCAGCACAAGCCCTCACCCCTCCTCCGCTGCATCCACAAAAGCCACTTTTATACGCAGAGCCAGATAATGATAGGTTTCCAACTTTCTCTCTCTCTCTCTTTTTTTAATTTAGCTTCAAAGATTAAACAAAGTTGGTTCCTTCAGAGCCTGAACCAGAGATAAACATGCACTGCACACCCCTCATGCCAGCCGGCTTCTTTAGCTGGATTTCTCCAAAGAAAGAATGGTAGGGGGCGGGGTGGGGGGAGTATTTCTGAATTCCGGCGGCAGAATTCACGTTGCTTGGGGACTATTTAAGAGGAGGTAGCCTGTTTTAAATTCCAAAAATTAAGCCTACACAGAGGAGTCCGGGGCATGTTAATCCAAACCAGTTTACAAATCTCGCCTTTGAACTCAAAGGGCTCAGGTTGGGCCGAGGGGAGTGTCCGTCCGGCACCTCCAGCAGCATCTCACCGGGCTTCACTGTGCAGGCCGGTCTTTGTCATAAGGTGTGGTCTGAAGTCCTCTCTTTCAGCACCTGGTTTTGTCATAAACGCTCCTCTGGTTCCCTCTCCAGTGTAGATCCCACTCAGCCTGGCAAAAAGCTTGAATTCCAAGGACTTAGAGGAACAGAACCCAGCCTGGCTGCAGACAGGAGGAAGAACAAACGCACCAGGTCTGCAAAAGCCTTCAGGACCCAGGCAGAGGTCTCCCGAGCCCTGCAGGAGGACAGCACGGTATGCGGTGCTGGGAGGAGGGTCAGCTTCCCCCGCCCTCCCCCCGCAAGATCTCCATCAACAGCCCCCCAAAATCCCCCTGGGTCCCCCACATGATAACAGTAATGGTTTGACATGGACAGGTGACATTTTCTCATTCTTAGGTGAAGTGTGAGACTGAATGCAACTTTAGAAAACTTCCTACGTTACAGACCAATGATTTGCAATCCAAGGGAAAATCGAGTGTTTTCTCAGCAAACTCAACTTCCAGGCAAGTTTCCTGCACGCACTCCCCCCACACACACACACTCGCCCCTGCCCACACCTCCAACCTCCCCCAAGCCCCTCCTGGGGAGAAATTCCAGGACCTCTGCAGATTGGAAGGGACAGGCAGTTTATCCCTTTGCTGAGCAGAAACAGGTCAAGCTTAGAAGCGGCTACAGGAGTCAAGCCAAACTGCACTCCAGGTTTTCACCCCACTAATCACCTGGAGGTTTAGGGGCAGAGAAAGAAAGAAAACAAGGTCAGTGCGCTCTGTTAAAAAGCCACTCTGCCTTCTAATTTGGAGCGATGTTCCAGAAAGCAGGACCTGAGAAAGTCAGGGCTGTCCCACAAAGCCCGAAGCCAGCCCAGCTGATTAAGAGGCTCAGACAAGCCCGTCTTTGTCCTTTCAAGATGAAAGCGATGGAACTAACGGGGTTGAAAGGTGTGTGCACAGCCGGGGGAGGAAAACCACCCGGCTGCGGCCTTCCCAAACAAGCCCCGGCTTGCTCCCACCGTCCAGGGGAACAAACAGCCGTGCCCCAAGATCCCCAGAGGCACCCACTTGGCAACCCAGTCCTTCTCCAGGGAAGGGGGTGGGGTGCCCGGGTCTGGCCCGGCTACTGGTCCATAAGCAGCAGGGTACTTTGTGCATGGAATTTGCAAAGCCAGGGCTTACAAATACCTTTTTAATGACCCCAGCCAGGCAGGCTCTGAAGGCAGCCGCTGAGACCTGCTTGCATCCGCTGGGAGCCATGGGTACCTAGCCCAACCGCGGTGCCGTAAACCCCGGCCAGAGGAAGGGCCCTGGTTCACCCCCAGCTTCCGAACAGAAACAGGGGTCTGCTTGAATTTACTTATTTCTAGGCAGTTGGGACTTTTTTTTTCCTTTGGTTTCTGATGTAGGTCGTAAATACACATTGTTAGAGAAAAAACCACACGGACAAAAGTGCAGACCCCTAGCCCCCACTCCCTAAGCCCCCCTCCAGCCCCGGTTCTGCCCCTCCCCACAGGAAGATCTATTTCCAGTTCCTGGGGTCTTCTCCTAGTGGGAAGGGATGATACTCCAGCACACGGAACCTCACTGATCTGCACCTTGCTTTTTTCCACCTCATACATCTTGGAGATTGCCCTAAATCAGGACATATGGAGCTGCCTCCTTCTAACAGGCTGCTTAATATAAGTTAAACTTTCTTGCAGTTCCTTTGGCATCTAAGCCTCCCACCCCTTGCTCGCTGAAGCTCATTTCACTACCGGATTGTTTGGAGATTATTAAGGACAGACAATGGCATCTCAGGAACTGCAGGGACCTTATCTGGAGCGGGAAGCATGGAGGTTGATCCCGGCTTCCCCGTGCCCTCCATCCAGGCCCCCCGCAGAGCCCGGTTGGGGGGGGAGCTTGGGTATCATTGTTTCCATGTTGACACAGCGCCCGTGGGCGTTGAGTTTGCTGTCTTGACTCCGTTCGGATTTTCGCAGCAAGTTACACGTGTAGAAGGAAAGCCGCGCAGGAAACAGCGCTATCGGGGCGTGTTATCTCAGAAACCAAATATTTGGTCATCAGCCCTACACAGCGCTGCCGGGGGTGAGTTTGAGCAAGTCTGGTGAGTGTGCGTGCACGGATGGAGGCGGCGGCGCCCCCTCCACCGCCCCAGCCTCGAGTCTCCCGGGCCATCGGGGCTCCAGTCCCGAGCTGGGTCCCCCAGCCGCCCCCGGCGGCGTCTGCTCGCAGATCCCGCGCCACCCAATCGCCAAAAGCCGCGGTTTGCACGCCACATGTGATAAACGCTGAAAATGGATTCTGCCCGCCCGGGACCTATCATTAAATATTTAAAATAGAAAGCTCGCAATGGCAACGTTTCTTCCCTAGCTCCAGCCAGGAGAGCTCAGAGCAAAGGGGCGCCAGCGGCCAGGAGAGGGGCCCCGAGGAGCTCGGGCGCACAGCAAGCTAGGGCGGGCATTTGGAGAGCGGACAGGTAGGGATCACCAGGCGGGGAATGGGGAGCGACGCCCGCACTGCCAGGGTCAGGCAGGGCTGAGAGGGGCCCAGAAAGGGCGGGAAGGCAGCTTCGCTGAGCAGGGCCCTTTAAATCCAGGTAGAGCGGACGCCCCGGCAGGGCACAACTCACATGACCAAGTTGCACGCTTTGAACTGAGCCGCGGCCCGCCTGGCGTCTCCAGCTCCAGAGGTGAGGCCGCCAACTTAACCCGGAGGGGCCTTCACACCAGTCCTTCCCTCCCCAAAACTCCCACAGGCAAATGAGCCTGGCTCGCCCTACCTGGGGCACGCACAACGTGGGGTCCACTAGGACCCTGGGGTAGGGAGCCTTGGCCAGGCACTACTGGCCCAAACGGCCAGAGTGGGCTGGATGTGAGAGGCGGCCCCCTCCTCCCCCCTCCAAAGCGCCTTCTGAGTGAGACGGTCACCCCCTCCCTCCTGCCCTCACTCACCGAGGTTGACGAAGCTCATGACCATGTCCGCGTCGGTGAGGAAGTGGCTATCTTGCAGGCTGGCCAGAGGGGGGCCTTGGGTGCTGAAGACCGCCTTGTAGGGGTAGGAGAAGCCCTGGCCGGCGGGTCCGCCGCCCTCCTCCACCGCCATGGCATTGTACAGGTCCAGCATGAACATGGGCGCGGAGTTGTGCTTGCCCTGGAGGTGGGGGCGCGGGCGGTGGGGCAAGCCCAGGATGGAGAGGATCTCGCGCTGCATCTCCCGCCGCTCCTGGCTGCGGAGGCTCCGGTGGATGAAGCTCGAGTGCACCTCGTTGTCCAGGCTGAAGTCGGCCAGGGCGGAGCGCAGCAGGAACAGGGGCGCCCAGAGCGCCACGAAGCTGTGGGGCGCCGCGGCGAGCGGGGAGCGCACGTGCATCGCGCCGGCTCTACGCGCCACCCGGGCTCTGGGCACCCGGGACCGGGGCCCGCGCCGCCCCAGGTGGCGAGGGGGACAGGCAGCGGTCCACACCTCTAGGTCACTTGCAGCAGATGGGCCCCGCGGGTCCCGCGCCGGACATGGCCCCTCCCGGGCCCTCTGCTCTCTGCCCGGACCCCCCCCCTCCGGCTCGGTTCTGGTCAGGGGGCCCCTCGCCCTGCACTGACCCGGGCGCACCGCTGGGCTTGGAAACCCGCTCGAAAGAGCGAGCGAGTGAGCAAGAAGGCGGACGCGGGTGGGAGGAGCAGCCAGCAAACCCAGGAGCCGAGAGAGCGAGCGCCGGGGAAGCAGAGAGGCGGTGGCGGGCGGGCGCTCCCTCTGCTCGCTGCTCTAGCGCTCCGGCCCTCGGGCGGCGGCAACCACCCTCTTCCGAACTCCCGCGCCGAGAGCGGGGGCCGCGGGTCGCTCTCCAGGGCCTGCGCGCCCTCGATCGCACCAGAGGCCGCCACGGGAGCCCCAGAGTGGTGCGCGCTGGGGCCCGGGAGGAGGAGGAAGAGGAGGAGGAGGACGGACTTCCAGGGGCCCCTCCCGCGCCCGCGGCCTCCCACCTGCCCTCGGCCCCGCCCTCCCCCTAGCTGCGCCCAATGGGTTCATTCATTCCTTATAGTGAGCTCTGCAAATATTTGTCGAGTGCCCACGGGGTGCCCAGCGCCTGGCCCGCCGCCGCGGGGGTGCGGTGGGAGGAATCCGTGGCGGCCTCCCCTCCCCGGACTGGCAGTGCGGACCGAGAAAGAGGCCAGAGCCGGACCCTTGAGATTCGGCTGCGGTGGAGGAAGCTGGGGGAGTGTGTAAGGTGCGCGGGAACTTAAGGCTTCCCAAAGGAGGCGACCCCCAGCCCCTCTTGACGCTCTGCCCGCCTTTACCCCAGCCACTCTGACCCCTCGGCGTCTTCCCAACGCCTCACCCGCTTGTCCTTTTGCAGGTGCCATTCTCTCTGCCTAGAACCCTCCCCCCTCCCTTGATCCCTCCCCCACTACCTCCATCAGTGCTTAGGGGGACCAACCCTCCTCCCCCAGCCCAAGGTGCCACTCAGGCGCCCCTTCCTCCCAGAGACCTTCCCAGACCAGCATCGCTGAAGTCACTTCCCTGCCTCATTGCCACACATGCTTGTTTTATTATTTTCTTTAACTCCTCTCACTGTCTGCAGTTACTGTCTGCGCTCTTCTTGCTTTCCTTATTGTCTTGTCTCCCTCACTGGAAAGGGACCGCTGGGGTGGGGGGTGGTCTGGGGGGTGGGGGAGCCAAGCTGGTGCTTTTCTTGGTTGCCCTGGACCCGCAGTAACTTGAACCTAGGGCCTGGTGGCCACAGTGGCTGCACAATCCCTTGTTTAATACAAAAATGAAAGCGTGCAAGCTGGAGAATTCCTCCCCAGCTCCTCCCCCTTTGGGCTCTGTTTATTTCCTGTCACACCTCAGCCTGAGACTAGAGACCCAAGCCCACCACTCTCTGACCTTCCCCACCGGCCCCTGCCTGGCACCCAGTGTGCAACCAGCTCACCTCGGAGGGTCTGTGTCTGGGACCTCACTGGACAGACAGCCGCTCCTGGCCTCCCCTCTTCCCTCCGCTCCTTTGTTCATCCCACACACAATGGTGAACCACCCTCCTGGACGGAGCCCAGTGCGCACTGGGCCTGGGCACCAGCCCCCGGAGAGCTCGGAGCCTGCTGGTGGCCTTAAGTGAGCTGCTGCTGCTCCGAGCCTTGGTCCCTTTATCTACATACATGTGATCGACACAACTCCTCGCCCAGAGCGGCAGTGAGAACGGTGGCGTGAACGTTCAGCTGTGCCTCCTCCCTTCAAGGGACCGCCCTGCCCCACAGAAGCAAGCCCACAGCCAGTGGTTCTCACGGGAGGGGCGAGGCAAAGTGTCAGCTCTGGGCATTTGGGATAAAGGTGAAGGGCTGGATGTGGGGCTGGGGTCTCCTTGGGGACCGGGTGTGGCTAAGCCTCACCTGCAAAGGAACCCGGTCTTCTAGCTTTGCTGGAGCAGAGATGGTTCTGCCAGGCATCCCCTGGGGGTTTTGGGGAGGGGTGGCAGCCTGAGGGCCCAGGGGGGAGCCCAAAAGCCAGGCAAGGAGAAGAGAATGCAAGGCCACAGGTCCTCACCATTCAGCTAACATAGGCAGGCCCTGCATCCAGCGCCTGGGGCTGGGCTTCTGCCCACCTGTCACTCAAAGTGCTGTGGAAGCTCCCTCCACCTGCCCTTCATCCACTGACTCCCTCCCTCAGCAAAGGTTTGCTGAGCACTCTCTGGGCGTCAGGCAGGATGGGCTTCGGGAGTGTGCCACCAATTTGGGCAGCCAGGCCCCCTCACTCAGAAGGACCCTACACTTGGCTTGACGCTCCACTGTTGCCATGTTACATTTCTTAATAACCTATGAAGAAAGGGCCCCCGTTCTCATTTTGTGCTGCACCCTGAGAATTGTGTGCACATCCGGATGCTGACACAGTGCCGGGCTGGAGGGCAGAGCAGTGTGCGAGCCCACATGGTGGCCGCCCACATGAAGCTGGCTTTCAGGCCAGGGGACGAAGCAAGATCCTTACGTACAGTTTGGGGTGGGAGGGAAGGCTGTGGCTCTGTGTGGATTTTCTCAGGCAAGGCCATGGTGTGCTCGACGGCCGGAGCCAGGTGAGTGGGGCATTCCAGAGGGTCAGGGGAGCAGACAGGGACAGGCGCTATGGATGGTGGGAAACTGACACGGGCTACCAAGGCAGGCAGAGGAGGGCTGACCAGTGCCCAGTGTCCACTGGGGAGTGAGCGCCCCAGACCGAGTCAGCCTGTGACAAGGGCCGGGACAAGATGACGTGGTGGCATGGTGGGAGGTAGGAACGGGATCTCCTGGAAGAGATGCCATTGACCTGAGTCCCGGGTGGAGGGTGAAGAGAAGGCTTTCCCGGGAAGGATCGCAGGCAGCGAGTGCCCTGCAGGGCTGCCGTGCCTCCCAGGGCGGGTCTTCCTGCCAGGGGCCAAGTTTCTGCACGGCCCTGCCACCTCCAATGCCAGCTGGGATGAAGGTGCTTGCTCCTTCCAAAGGTAAAATGCTACTCCTGTGAGTTCTAATCCACTCCCAAATCTTTTGGAGAGATTTTAACCAGCAAGTAAGGCTGGGGTGGGGGCCGCAGGTAGTGGTTCTATTAACTTGCATATGACAACTGATTGGTCAGCCTCTGTCCGGCCCGCCCCCCTCCAGCCATGGGAAGACCCTGCAGGAAGGCTTATAGGCTACCCCTCTGTGCATCTCACCTGAGCCCACCTGAGCCTGGCATGCAGCTGGTGCTTGGTAAGTACCCGCTGAATGAATAGTAATGAGCACAGCTAATCTTAGGAGGCTGGTGGACTGCCCCCAAGCTAAGGCGCCTCCCAGACCCCTTGCCCAGCCAACCTTCCTCTCGGAGGCCATCTTTTTTCAGGCGAGAAAAAAAGACGACAGGCTCTCCATATCCAAGACCTGGAAGAGATAAGGTTCCCTCTGAACTCCCACAGCCCCTATTTAACCTTATCTTTCCTGTGATTCATGCCGGGGAGGGGTAGGCTCTTTATTTTCCCTGCTTTCTCCCCGAGAGGGGACCCCCAGACGGTACCAGGCCCTCAGTGAATGCTTGCTAGCTTGCTGAATGAATGAATGAGTGAATGAATGCAAACAGGCAGGCAGGAAGTATCTGGCTGGGATTTCATCAGGTGCTGTCTGAGAGCGGAGGCTACCACAAAGGCTCCGTGACTGTTTGGAGAAAGTCTTGGGTGGGAGGCAGCAGCCCGCCCCGCACACTCCAGCCTGGCCACTTGCACTTGTGTACCAAGGATTTAACTTCTCTGTGCCTCAGCTCCCCCATCCGCATCACGGGGGCCCAAGCCTGTCTCCTCGGGTTGCCATGAGGATTCACATGAAGGACTTTGCAAGGTGCCTGGGGCACAGAGAATGCGCTTGATAAACTGCTAGTCACCATCTGGATGAAAAGAAAAACGTGTTCACAGGAAAGCCTCCTGAGTTCACAAATGACAACAGCAGCCTGAGGACGGTCTGCTTTTTGGCCAAACAGACAAGCCAGTTCATCCTCACTCAGAGATCCAGCCCAGGAACGAGCAGAAGGAGCAGGGAGTGAGCAGAATGGGAGAGCGGTAGGGAGGTGAAAGGCAAATCCTCGCATTCTGTCCTCTCATTGTGTCTCCCCCCAGCCTGTCCCCCCAAGCTCTCCAGGGCCCAGGGACTCCCCGGGGCCTATCCCGTTTCCCCCAGCAGCCAGCCTCCCGCCCACCCACCCCTAGTCGGGTTCCCCAAGCGCAGGCAGGCACCCATCGCTGGACTCCCAGGCCGTAACCCGATCTGCCCCGTCTGCTCCACACCTGGGGCCCACTCCCCTGGATGAAAGATGGCCTGGAAATGTGAGGGTGTTATTGTGTCTGGCCCGCCCGGCTGAGGGCCCTTACCCCTCACTCGCTCGATCGCTAGCCTGCCTGCGCCGGGTGAGGAGTTTTCATTTCATATACCATCCGTCACGTCTTGCCGCGGCGATTTTGACCAAGTCAGCATGTGTCTCCAAGGCAATAAGAAGAGAAGAGAATTGTGCTGACACACACATTCAGCGGGAGGTAGGGACCTCATCTTCATCAGCAGAGCCCCTCTACCATCTGCCCAGAGGAAGCTCGGCCCACCTGGGGCTCCCAGGGGGCACGCTACCCGGCCCTGGGGGCTTGAGGGCTGTGCCCTCCGTCCACCCACCTGGCCAAGGCCCGATGACCTGGGCCCCAGACCCCAGCAGGGAAGAGGAGGCCAAGGGCTTCCTCGTGCACAGACTTCAAAATCCTCGTCTGCAAAGAGATCCACCCTGGAGAGGAAATCGTTTTAGCACACCTGTAATGAAATGCTGCTTTCCCGGCAGCTCTTGCGTTGTGCTGGAGGCAGGCTCGCTGCTGGCTCACTCTGGGGCTTTCTTTGCGCAGTTTAGAAGCAGAGGAGTAAGATACTGAAACGGCTTCTGTCTGTCTTAAGTACACAGGGCAGTGGCCACAGCTCTGAATGGGAAATACAGACAGACATGCACACTCCGGAGCAAGCCGATGGCCAAGGCAGGGTTTCCAGGGTCTCCCAGACAGCTAAGGGGAAGCTGCGGTTTTGTTTATTACTGTTATTTCTTCCTCGACTAGAGGAAATCTGGTTTGATTTTGAGCGTTACTACTCCTGCTCCGGCTTTGGCGGGAGCCCTTTCTGTCTTCCCAGACGTGAGCAGAGCAGCTGACAACTCTGAAACCTTTCCCGCCCACCAGCCATGAGCCCTCACGCTGCCTGTTTGGACCGCAGAGAAGGAGGCTGAAGTCACACAGCTCGTGGGCGAGGACACCATGACCCAAAGTCACATCTGTCGCCACAGCCCAGGCTCTTCACCACTGCTGGCTTAGGGGTCTGGGAGAAGACCTTCTCCCCTTGGCTCGATCCTAAAGCAGTGCTTCCCCATACTGACTATGCAAGTGAATTCCCGGGGAGCTGTCAAAATGCAGCCTCCCTCCCTCACCCCCGCAGCCGGCCGAGGGGTGTCTGTGATCGTGTACTTTGACCCGGGTCCAGGGGCGCAGACGCTGCTTGTCCGAGGGCTGGCTGCGGAATGGCCAGTCTCTACATCCCTGAAGTGACCACCCATTGTTCGAGGCTCCAGGTGAAAACTTAGATACCTGCCAGCTGCTATGCCAAGTGACAGCCCTAGAAGATGCTCATTATTATTATCCCCATTTTACAGACGAGGAAATGGAGACTCACATACCTCAGGGAACCTGCTCACAGCCACACAGCTGGTGGCGGAGTGGGGAAATCAGAATTCAAACGCAGGCTGTCTGGTCCAAGGGCCTGAACCCTTGGACCCTGGACATGCCCAAGGGAGGGTCTGCCTCAGTCCTGTCTGAATTTCCCAGGGCCAGTGGAGGCCTGGCCCGCAGTGGGTTGCTAATTGGTGTTGGTAAATGCCCAGAGTCCCTCTGAGCTCCTCTTCAATTGCTTCTTTCTGCACTTAAAGTGCCAACAGGTACCGGCCAGGGAACGTAAACTCACAGGCACAGGGCCTGGGAGGGAGGCCCAAGGAGCACTTACCTTCTACCTAATTTCACTAATGGGGACCATAAGTGCCAACACCATGACAGGTGGACACAGGGCCCAGACACAGCACAGAGAGGTAGGGACTGGGGTGGACCAGGTGATGCTCTCCAGGAATTGCACACCAATGTCACCAGATAGCTCTAATTTCCAAGAGAAGCTGGAAATTTGGGGTTATATGTGACAGCTCTCAATGTGTGTTTGTTGCCAGATAATTCAATTTGGCTTTTAACCGTGAGACCAAAGAAAACCCATCTGCCAGTCAGATTCTGTGAAAACAGCAGAGGCCTGCGTTGGGTTTGGGGGACACGCCTGCTGCCCCGACCCAAACTGGAGAACTGCCGGGGTTTGATGCACCACATGCATTTCCATCCAATTCACTATTTGAGGAACACTCGTGAGAGGGTCGGAAAGACTCACCCACCCCGGCAAAGTCAGACCCTAACTCTTCTCTCCTCCCTCACTGTGTTCATGCTTTTTTTAAAATTCCTTGTTCTACTTTGGGTTTGATCTTTATTTCCTCCGCCTTTGAAACCCACACTGAATGCGACGAGCAGATCTGAGTCCACCTTGCACGCGCTGCGAAGACAGGTGAGGGCATCCGTGGTGCAGCCCCCTGACGGCGGGCACCTTGCAGGCTTTCTTGAGTGGTCTAACTGCCCTAAGATGAGATGCCGTGTCTCCCATTTCCCAGAGGAAGATATGGAGGCACGCAGGTCAAGGAATTTGGCCAAGCCCTGGTTGAAGGACCATCCCCAAATCCAAAAGGACACGGGTTCGATTCCCAGTCAGGGCACAGGCCTGTGTTGCGGTTTTGGTCCCCAGTGGTGGGGGTGTGTGCGAGAGGCAACCGACCCATGTTTCTCTCTCACATCAATGTTTCTCTTTCTCTCCCTCTCTCTCTACTTCCTTTCTCCTCTCTCGAAAAACCAATAAGCTCGTCCTCAGGTGAGGGTTAGAAAAAAGAATTTAGCCAAGACTACACAGCCAAGGGAAGGAGACCTGGCCTTCAGATGCCGGGCAGCCTGGTTCTGGCTCCCTCATTTCTTCCAGCCGGGCCTCCCCACGAAGCTGGCCCACCACTGCTATGTCCACAGCTCATACGGTGACTGGCCGCTGAGTAAGGTTACCAGAGTTAGCAAATAAAAACATAGGACACCCAGCTAAATTAGAATTTCCAATAAACAATGACTAACTTTTAGTGTAAGTATGCCCATGCCATGTAAGACACATATATTTAAAAATTAGTCATTGTTTACCTGCAATTCGAATTTAACTGGGTGTCCTGTGTTTTATATCTGGCAATTCTACGCTCGTAGGCTGTTCTGGGTAAAGCAAGAAGCATCCGCTCTGTCCTAGGCTCCACCTTGCCATTCAATGCCCACCTGAGGGCCTTTGTACCTGCCTCGCCGTCGGCCTGGAAGGTTCCTCTGCTGATGTCCACACGGCTTCCTCCTTCAAGCCTAGACTCAAGTGTCATTTCACCATTGGAGCCTTCTCTGACCGCCGACCAAACACCAGTTGTCCCTGTCCTCCTGGCCATATCCTCTCTCTGTCTGTGACACGTAGCATGGTTTTCTGTCTCCCTCCCCCACTGCCACGCGGGCAGGGATGCGTCCTCCGCCGTAAACAGAGCCCAGAACAGTATCCAGCCTGTAGTAGACACTCAACAAACACTTGCCGGGTGAACTCCCCGACAGTGCATCTTGGTTTCTGTCTGACTCAGAGTCAGGAGCTGGGATTGTCACTGGCACCCTGTCACCGAGGCGCTGAGAGATGGCTGATCATCGTGCAGCCCAGCCTTGGCAGGGAGAGCAAGTGACACTACGGCCTTGGCAGTTGGGTGCAGATGGGAATGGCCACACGTTCAAGTGTTCAAGCGTGGCTTCCTTTCCTCCCTCAAGGACTCAGGCCCCCAGAGGACAAGTCCCAGGGACATGAACCCCCAAAGCCAGCCACCCCATTTCTACCCACTGCTCAGGGCGAGTTCCCTCCCTGACCCCCACACCAGTCAGGCTGCGAGGGGAGGCACTTCTGTGGAAGATAACACACTCACAGGCGTTCTTATCAATGAAGCTAATGGTCCAGGTGTCCGCACACATTGTCTGCATCGTCCGTACGACCCCATTCAACCCTCACAACTCTGTCAGCGTTATTATTGTTGTGCCCATTCTACAGGTGAGGAAACCGAGGTTCGGAGCGATGGCGCTGTTCTCCCAGGGTTACACTGCGACAAAGTGACGGAGTCAAGTCCGAGTGCAGACAGCCCCGTGTCAGTCTCCAGGCCCGCCCCCTCACCTGTCGGCCAGGGGTAAGGGCAGTGCGGCCTTGCTGGGATGTGGTGTGAAGTTCCTGCCTGGGCTTGGGCAAGGGTGGATGCTCCCACTGGCAACCCAGTCCCCTCTGGGACAGAGATGGTTCGATGATGACATTAGAGAAGGTCACCTGATGGCCGCCATTTCAAGCTGGCCAGAGGGACCGACGCCACGGCCTGGAGCAAGACAACTAGCCAGGCCTCTGGGATTTGTTCCCTTGGGAACCTGAAGTAGAAAATTCTGGGGAAAGGCAGCTCCTCATGATGCAATATGGGTCAAGCTGGGCCAGGGGTAGAAAGTGACCGATTACGAGCAAGCTGGCATGGCAGAGGCACCCAGGCCACCATGTGCAGCGGTGCGGGTATGCACTGCACAGCCCAGATCACCGTCCCCACCCTGGTCCTTGAGAGCGGCGGTCCCTGGGGCCGCACAGGGCACGCCCTGAGGGGCCGCACCTGGTAACGCTGGGCCTTTACATACTCACGGACTCAGCCACATGTGTTTGTTCAGTTTCCACCATGTGACAGTCCATCGGCCTTGAGACAGCAGAAGGGTAAAGACGCTCCAAATCCCTTATGTACTGGTGGGGGGAGGAAGATGAGAAATGAGAATGCGTGGCAAAGGCCATGGAGGAAAAGAAAGCCAAGAGCAGCTGAGAGTGACAGGTTGGGGAGGCGCCTCCGGAAAGATGACATCTACAAAGGAGCCAGGTGCGTGACACGCCAAGAAAGGGTGTCCTAGTGAAGGCGTCGGCACACGCCCAGACCCTGAGGCCAAGCCCAGGGGCTGCTTGGCCTCCTAACGCCAGCTTTTCCTGCAGCCTGATGGGTCCCTGTGCCCAGATCCCCAGACACAGATGTCTTGATGACACCACCTCCTCTCTGGGGGTGGCTTGACTGGGTCTCTAATTCTTACAGCCAGAGGAACTCAGCCCCAGCTTCCAGCCGGAGCCCCTGTCCATCCGCCAGCAGAGTCCACACGCGGGTGTTGCTGGGTGCTGGGCTACTTCTGGAAGGAGGCTCCGCACCCTCGCCAGTCAGACACTGCCCCGCCGCCTCTTGAGGGCGTGCTCCTGGTAAACTATCTGCAGTTGCAACACCGGGAAGCACAGTGTTCCCAGACTTCAAAGAGCTCGCCATGATTGCCGTCACCTCAGACCCAGACCTCGGCTGCTGCTGAGATCCCAAGTCCAAGGCTTCCCCGCCCCCACCCCACCCCCGCCGAGGCCTTCCGTGAAGGGCAGGAGCTACAACCACGCTCCCCCCGACCCCACCCCAATGCCGGCCGCTGTGGCTCCCCGGTCCCTCCGTATCTCTGGCACTACGGCCCTGGTTTTGTTTTTATGGGGTAAAACTCTTTGATTCCCAAATGCCTGGTGGGAATGTGCTGGCAGTGGGGGGTGGGAACCAGAAAAACAAAAGGATAATTTACAGGGGTTCAAAAGCCGCTTTATGACCAGAAAACTAATTTACAGACATTTGGTCCTTTTATTTCCATTTTTGAAGGAGGAAAAAAAACCCCAAAAAACTCTGTTGAGTGTGGCCGCACTGAGTCCCCTCACTCAGAGGCTAGCTCACAGCCTCTGGGGCTTCAGGAAGTCTTCTCGGCGTTAAGTAGTCAACAGGCCAAGCAGATAAAACCATCCTGTGTTTAAAAGGTGGGTCTGTCTCCGAGGCAGAACTTTTACAGATAAAATGCCAGAACTCGACGCGGAGAAGTCCTGTGTGAAGATGGCACCGTGTGGACAGGGATCCCTCCTGGAGCTGAGCCTCCAGCAGGAAGGAAGGTTCCAGGGCCTGGATCTGGCCCTGCTTCCAGGCAGCCTCCCGGAAGCCCCACTTTCCAGGTGAGTTTGGTGCGGCAGACACCTCCACGCCTCGGCGGAGCTGTCACCTGGAATGCCCTCTCGCCTTCTCCCCAGTCATTAAAACTTTGAAAAGGACTTCCTGGGAAGAGGGACTTCCTGGTCACGTAGGTTTATGGAACCACGGGCTCCAGAAAGAGAAACAGGTTTCATCACTGCAGGTCTTCTCCGTGTCTAATTAGAGGGCCGTGTTCCCCTGAGCTGTCACATTAAGTCAGCAGTCTGTCAAGTGCCTCTGATACAAGCCTGGTCAACAGGGGGAAGGCACTGTCCCAGGCACAGGGCTGGGGCAAGGCTGGGCCCCGGGGCACACATGGGGACCTCCTCCCCCTGACTATGGCGCTCTCTGTTCTGTCTTTCAGTGTGCCATCTGCTTGAACGTGGGCTCCATTATTTCCTACCACAGACAGGATCCCTCTGTGGGGCGAGGGGGGCTGGCAGCTGACCACTCCAGACAAACAGCGCCAGTGGGTGGCCCTTGGGGACATGGGGCGCTTCTTGCTTGCTCTTGCTCCCAGGAGAGGACATCCTGGTCTTTGCTCACTTCTTGGACCAGGGGACTGAACACCTGGATTCCCTGGCTAGGTCGCCTGCCCACCCCTGCGTCAAGGTGGGGGTCAGGACACTGGGTCAGCCTCACTGAGACCCACACCATGGGGCAGGAGCACTTCTGGCCAGGCAGAGGGCTGCTGTCGCCAGAAAAAGGGGGGAAGGGCATACTGGGTGGCCAGATCAGCAGATGCCAGCACCTGGTCTGATCAAAGCAGCCCCTATCTGGCAAGCATCCAGATGCTTATCACAGTGCTAGGGAACTAGCACTTATCACAGCCCAGTGGCCTCTCTGTCCTCCAGAGCAGTCCTCCTCGCCTGGCCGCCAGCAGAGCCTCTGGATGCCAGGTGTCACTGGCTGGGGCAGACCCAGAGGGGTGCTCTGTGCTGTTGTCTGGGTTTTGCGCTGGGGCTCTGCACAGCCGGTGTTCCCTGTGTCCCTGTGGACAGAGGAGTTTGCAGAGCCCCGCACTCACTCCAGCCTGGTTCCCAGTTTCCGCTGCAGCTCCCGCACCAGAGGCAGAGTGGCGCCTGCCTTGTTCACCCAGGATGGCAGCTGGCATGTACCTGGCACGCACCTTCCTCCCCTAAGCTTCCTGCTCGGCCATCCTTGGCCTGTGGTTTTCTTCCTTGTGGGTCCAGCATGCCCTGGGCACCACGTCAGCCTTCCAGGCAGGATGAACGAAAGGAGGAAGGACCAGGGGAGACGACAGACAGTCTTTCCAAACTAATACCAACACACCTCATCCTCACATCTCTGCAGCCACCGCAGGGGCACTCAGGCACCCCCTAGCTGACAGGGAGGCAAACCAGTGAGAACTTCTCTCTGGAACGACGTTGGTTTTGAGGAAGGGAGGAGGGGAGAATGGATAACGGGTCAGCAGCCAGCAGCATCCACCTCAGCACATCACAGGCTTAATTCAGTTCATCCATCTTCCTGACGCCCAGGGAGTCTGCATTACGGCCCGCTGGCCACTGGCAGTCCCGTATCCTGGCTAATAAAGTTTTATTGGAACACAGCCACAGCCGTGTGTTTCCATGTTACCTATGGCTGCTTTTGTTCTGCAACGGCAGAGTGGAGGGGCTACAACAGAGACCGTAGGGTCTGCACAGTGAAAAATACTCACAGTCTGACATCTTTACAGAAAATCTGTTCCTGCCTCATGGAGCCCTCGTGACTCCTGTGTGCTGGGAGGACCGGCGGCGGTGGCGGCAGGAGTCACAGGAACCAGACTCTCAGGCCTTCCCGGCCTGCCAATCAGAACTGGCCACTCCCTCACCGCGGGAGCCCGCACAACTCAGAGCCTCTCTGAGTTCCCACGTTCTCACCAGTAAGACCGCCGGAATTATTTCTCTAATTCATCTCCCTCGTGTTGCCAGGAAGAATCGAGGGGAAAATCCGTGCGAAGTGCCTGCAGCGTGACTTTTCCTTAGGAAACGGTGATTCCCCTCCAGTGCCAGCCAGCAGGTCGGCCTCACAGTCTGCCGTGTCCCGGGAGGGCAGAGAGGGGCTGCTCTGGAGAACCAGAGAGCCGGGCTTTTGTGCTCTCCGGGCGGCTAGGCACTAGGACGCAGGTGACATTGGTCTGGTCCTGACTTCTCTGGGGCCTTTATTCGACACGACAAAGAGATGCTTCTATCTAACTGGTCCCACGTGGCTTTCTGGCTAGTTCTTGGGTGTTGGCGTTTGAGGGTCCTCCTCAGGCCCTAGCAGGCACATTTCCCCCGACGCTGAGTCCAAAACGGGGAGGCCTGTCCCTCCGCCTGCCTCCATTTAGACCTGCTCCGGAGCCCGAGAGAAAACTGTTCTAGACTGCGTCAGCCCCCCACGGGCTGACCCTTCTGGAAATCTGGACCAGGAGCCCAGAGGTCAACCAAGAGAAGCTTCTCCCACCCTAAAAACTTCATCTTTGCCAATACAGAAAAGAAAATTAAAAACTAATTATTTAAAAAAAACCCAAATTTAAAAATAACTTTTAGGTTGTCTATTCTCAAGAATCAGCGGCACTGAACTCATTCGATATCCAGAAAGCTGACCACAAAAGTCCATTCTCCACGACACACAAGCAGCTCCGCTTTGGGGCAATTCTCTCTGTTTCCGGAAGGTTCTGGAGGTTTACCACAAATGCCCCTGCCTCTTTGGGGCTTCTCAGCAGCAGAAAATCACCAACCACAAAGCTTCCAGGGCAGGCGTTTAAAATCAACCCAAGGACACTCCCCTTCACGTGCCCCGCCTCCCTGGGCTCCTGCGCAGGCCCACTCCACACTGCTCCTCGCAGACGGATCCGCATCCAGCCCAGGAGTTCTTTCGAGCGGCTCTGTGTGCATACATATGATCACCTGGAGCTTGTGCAGGAAGAAGAGGGCTCCAGTTACCGGGGGCTTCTGAAGGCTTTTAATAGGAAACATTTGTGCCAAATAAAAAGGCCTCTCCTTGTGTTTTGCTTTAGTTGTAAATTATCTGCTCTAAGGATCCATCCGGGAATCTCGGCTGAGGGCGAGCTCTGCGGCGGGGCTGGGTCCAGATCTGTTGCTCGGTGCAGATAGATTTTCAGCGGCTGCATCCAAACGGCAACCAGGGGGACAATAAGAACAGAACTTCTTTTGTTCTGATTAAACTGTTTTTAATGGTCCCTTCTAGCCAGGGCCCTAGTGGAAGTCTCAACAAGGCCACTCATTGAGACGTCCTTGAAAGAGCCAAGTGGAGCAGAGCACGAGGGAACCCTCGGGAGGGGCCGGCGGCTCTTTGCTCAGCCTTGGTGGTCCCACCGCAAAGAAGAACTAGGCTATTTTATTTGTTGTCTGAGAGAGAAAAGGGGCGGGGGTTGTCGAGAGCAGGACTGTCCCACAAATTTCCATAATTAGCGCCTGCCAAGTGTTAGGGACACACACACACACACACACACACACACACACGCACGCACAGTGACATCAAAGGCCATACTGAAGGGACAGGGGTTCCTAAAATCTGAACCCCAGAAGCTGGTAAGGCAAATCCACTCAACAGAACGTGTGCCCCAGAATTCAGACCACATTACAGGAGCCCCATTTCCGAGCACTTGGCTTTTCATCAGGAAGTCCTGGCTGTCCCTTGGTTCTTGCAGACTCCGGAACACAGAAGGGAAGAAACGGACTGAAATGTACCAGCCCCTCACAGGGCACAGCGTGCTGCCCATGCCACACCCCTGTGAAAACCTGAGGTCCACAGTGCCCATCCTCTGAGGGTCTCCCAGGTGGCAGCTGAAGGATGTTGTCCCTCTGATGACAAGAGAAGAAAAGCTGTGATTTTTCCCTTGGAGGAAGTTCCCCCACATACGACTGGACACATGCAAGCGAGACTTTTCAATGAGCTAATCTGTTCTTTTCTAAAGAACACGCTTTGGTTCTCACCATGTCCTATATCAGTGACGCCCACATCAGTGGTCCTCAGCCAGGGGCAATTCTGCCACCCAGGGAACATGTGTCATTATCTGGGGACATTGTTAATGATCGCAACTTGTGAGGGGCTCGTGCTATTGGCACCTGGAGGGTAGGAGCCAGGGGTGCTGATCAACACCCCACAGTGCACGGGAAGGGCCCGAACCAGTGTCCGCAGTGCCGAGGCTGGGAAACCCAGCAGAGCCCCCACCCCAGCACCAGGACTGGAAGGAAGCGGAGGCTCACCGGGTTGAAGGTTAGCGAAGATCGAGTTGCTCTCTGACACAATCCCCCTTCCCGATGCATTACAACCAGAGGGACTCTGGCTCTTCGCAGCAAGGGCTTTGGGGTTAGTCTTTATCTGGCACTAAATCATCTTAAATTGCATGGGAAATGGAATACAATTCAAGTTGTATTACTAATCAATCTTTCAGTGGAATAAATCATGTGCAGTGATACTCTATTAAATCTGTAAGTAATTAAAGGTCGTGCAGACCTCATGGGGGGAAGTGGGGGCTTTCACCACATTCCCCTCCTGCTCACCTCCTCCCCCAAAAACACACCTGCTTCTACCGCAGGGGACTGTCCGGAGGGAGAGTGCGCTTGTTACTCGACATATTGATTTATTAGTCATGTTTCTTTTCCTCCGAGAAGTGGGCTGATATCAGAGAACTTTGAACAGGGAAGAGGGTGAAGTTTGGGGTCCTCATCCCAAGGTCTGGGTCTTGGCTCTGCCAGCTGTGTGACCCAGGGTAACCTGACTCCCCTTCTCAACCCTGGGTTGTCTCATCGGCAAAAGGGAAATAATAACCGTTTCTTTCTCGTAGGGCTCTTACCGAGACTGAAATGCAACCGTGGATGTAAACTGCTCACTCACTCCCGGCTCTGGGAGGTGGTCGAGGAGTTGGCTATGTTTACCGGCCAGCCTTGTCCTGCTGCAGGTTGGGGACAGCCTGGAGCAATGGCATCCCCCTGCCATGTGTCCTTGGGGCCCCTGATGCTCTGAACCCATGTAATTATATTGTCTCTGATGACATTTCTGATTGGAGTCTGTCTTCCCCTTGAGAACATGAGCTCCATAAGCACAGCGCAGGTCTGTCTGGGCCCCTGCCACGGGGGCACAGTTACCCCTCAGTAAATGCTCACTCAGTGAGTGAATGGCAAAGAGAACATTTGATCAACAGCTAGGGCCTGGACTTCTAGTCTTTTCTCTACAACTCCCTAGCTGTGGACTCGGAGTAACAAAGAAAACTGTCTTCTCCTTCCCTTCTGCACACCTAAGCTATCCGAGGTCTGCCACCTGGACCTCCGAGGTGGAGTCCGCTCTAGCCTGTTCCCCCCCAGGCACCTGCACCCAGGCATCCCTGCTGCCTGCACTGACAGCCCGTGCCTCGGTCCGTAGCTGCCCACCCTTCTGGCTATCCACCTGATGCTCCAGTCACCTGGCCTCTTCTTCAAGCATCACCACGCAGCTCACCCTGTCAAAATAGCCCCTTCTTTCTCTACAGCACTGGAAACTGAGGACCCTGCATTAGTCTCTCAAAGCGTATTTTAGCAAAGGTTCTGTAGGAAGTTGCTGATACCACCCCACACAATGAGATCGTTCCTTCACACAATACCCCTGATCTTTGGCTTTGCCCTCCCCTCACAGGCTCTTGCTTCCGGTGATCAGAGGTCTTAGGGGTACTCTCGCTGTTCCCCCACTGTTTTTCCCTCTGTGGGCAGCTTTGAGGCTAGTGGCAGAACTCAGACGGACTGAAATCTGAGCTTTGTCTAGCCTCAAGGTCTAACCCAGCATTCCCTTCTAATGTCACTTCAGGTATTGCATACAACAATGGCCCACAGGTGACATGCTTTCTTTCTTATTAGTTTACAGTTCCTTATGCACCCAGTGAACCAACTCCCAGGAGTTCACCCAGCTCTGAATCCCATTGGTAACTTGCACCTCTGTAGTTGATCACAGCACAGCTGCTGCTCCATGCCATGGTGACCACTTGGCCACCCACGAGTCAAAAGTCCCTCATGTCCTGCCGTTTCATCCTTTCTCTTCTCAAGTCACGAATTTCTACAAGCCAGGGCTGTTCTAGCAAATCCCACTTCTGACACCAACTCCGATCTGTTTCTCCTCCAGGTACGTGTGAGTTCTGTTCTACACCAATCATTTCTCCAACTCTCTGGACACCAACTGGAGGTCCTATAATTACTTCAGTTCTGGCACTAACTACCTGGAGCTAACAGAGACCCCACAGGTTCAGGGCTCCATCCCCAAAGACTGCCCCACCGTCAGATGCCGACTGCAAGTCCCAGGCCTCTCGGACTTCTGACAGGCCAACTATAAATTAAGGGTTCCCAAGACCCCTTCCTCACATTCAGCACGTTGCTGTAATGGATCACAGAACTCAGGGAAAGAGCTACTAACATTCACTGATTTATTATAAAGGATGTTATAAAAATGCAAATGATCAGGCCAATGAAGAGGTGCAGAGGAAAAGGTCCAGAAGGGTCCCTAAATGAGAAGCTCCTGTTTCTGTGCAGTTGGGGAGCATCACTGTTCCAGCAGGCAGATGTGCTCACCAACCCAGAAGCTCCCTGAACACCATCATCATTCAGAGTTTATTTATTTATTATTTTAAAATATATTTTATTGATTATACTATTACGGTTGTCCCATTTTCCCCCCTTTATTCCCCTCCACCATGCACACCCCCTCCCACCCACATTCCTCCCCTTTAGTTCATGTCCATGGGTCGTACATATAAGTTTTTTGGTTTCTACATTTCCTATACTATTCTTAACCTCCCCCTGTCTGTTTTCTACGTACCATTGATGCTACTTATTCTCTGTACTTTCCATCCTATTCTCCCCCAACCACTCCCTCACTGCTAACCCTCCAAGTGATCTCCATTTCTGTGATTCTGTTCCTGACCTAGTGGTTTGCTTAGTTTGTTTTTGTTTTTGTTTTAGGTTTGGTTGTTAATAACTCTGAGTTTGTTGTAATTTTACTGTTCATTTTTTATTTTCTTTTTCATAGATAAGTCCCTTTAACATTTCATATAATAAGGGCTGGATGATGATGAACTCCTTTAATTTGACCTTACCTGGGAAAAAGTTTATCTGCCCTTCCATTCTAAATGAAAGCTTTGCTGAATAGAGTTATCTTGGATGTAGGTCCTTGCCTTTCATGACTTCAAATATTTCTTTCCAGTCCCTTCTTGCCTGCAAGGTTCCTTTTGAGAAATCATCTGACAGTCTTATGGGAACTCCTTTGTAGATGACTCTCTCCTTTTTTCTTGCTGCTTTTAAGATTCTTTCCTTATCTTTAATCTTGGCTAATGTAATTATGATGTGCCTTGGTGTGCTCCTCCTTGGGTTCAACTTCTTTGGAGCTCTCTGAGCTTCCTGGACTTCCTGAAAGTCTGTTTCCTTTGCCAGATTAGGGAAGTTCTCCTTCACTATTTTTTCAAATAAGTTTTCAATTTCTTGCTCTTCCTCTTCTCCTTCTGGTACCCCTATGATTCAGATGTTGGAATGTTAGAGGTGCTAGAGGTGTTAGAGGTGTCTGGAAGTTCCTAAGCCTCTCCTCATTTTTTTGAATTCTTGTTTCTTCATTCTGCTCTGGTTGAATGTTTATTTCTTCCTTCTGCTCCAAATTATGGATTTGAGTCCCGGTTTCCATCCCATCACTGTTGGTTCCCTGTATAATTTGCTTTATTTCTCTTTGGGTAGCCACTTGTTCCTTCATTTTGTAACCAAGCTGACTCAGTTCTGTGAGCATCCTGATTACCAGTGTTTTGAACTGTGCATCTGATAGGCTGACTATCTCTTCATCTCTTAGTTGTATTTTTTTTCTGGAATTTTGATGTGTTCTTTCATTTGGGCTGGGTTTTTGTTTGTTTGTTTGTTTTGTTTTTGTCTCCACACACCTGTTACATAGTAAGAGGTGGAGCCTTAGATGTTCACCAGGGCAGGGCAACCCACGTGGCTGTGTTGTGATGCTGTATGTGGGGGAGGGGTCTCAGAGAAAACGGTGCTGCTTGCTCTGCTCTTGGCGAGTTTTCAGTCACTTCCCCCACTAGCCACAATCAAATTGGGCCCTTCTGGTGCCGGTTCCTGGTGGGTGGGTTTGTGTACGTTCTAGGACCCTGTGGATCTCTCCAAGGAACTCTCCTGTGAGGCTGGGAGCTTCTCCCGCTTCCGCCTCAACCCCCACAGGTTTTTACAGACAGAGGATGTGAGGCTTTATCTCCTGGCACTGGAACCCTGGGTTGTGCCGTCTGTCTTGCTCCCTCGATGTTCCTCCTGGTTTATCTGCATGTGAATGTGGAACCACCTGGTCCGCAAGCCACCGCCTTGCTCGGTCCTCCAGCTGCCGCCTTGCCGAGAGTCTTCTCCACCCGGCTGCCCGTCTCTGCCCCTCCTACCAGTCTGGGTGAGTGTTTCTTCTTTAACTCCTTGGTTGTCAGACTTCCATACAGTTAGATTTTCTGTCAGTTCTGGTTGTTTTTTATTTTTAAATTTGTTGTCCTTCTTTTGGTTGTGCAAGGAGGCACAGTGTGTCTACCTACGCCTCCATCTTGGCCAGAAGTCTCTCATTTAGAGTTTTGAATGGAGGTTTCACCACATAGCTATGATCAATGAACTCAATCTCCAGTCCTTTCCTCCCCTGAGATTGGGGGATGGGACTGAAAGTTCCAAGCTTCTAATCGAGATTTGGTTTTTCCTGTGACCAACCCCCATCACAAAGCTATTTAGGAGTCTGCCAAGAGTTGCCTGGGTAGAAGAGTTTCCTATCACTCGCACGGTTCCCAAGGGCTCAGGAGCTCTGCACCAGGTCTGAAGGCAAAGCCCAAAGATCACAACAAAAGACGCAGCTCTCACCTCTGTCGCTCAGAACATTCCACAGGCCCTAGGATCTCTGAGCCAGGAGCTGGGGATAAAGGCCACATGCATATTTCTAAATATATTACAGCCTTCCCACCCCCACCCTTATCTTCCCTCCTGCTAATGCCATTATCTGTAATATTTTTACTCATCTGCTGTGTGTTGGTGTCTTGTCTTTCTCTTTCCTTGGGAGCAGGCACTTTATCTCCCTTACCGCTATATTCCCAATGCCTAGAAGAGTGCCTGGCCGATTTAAAACAAAACTCAGTTCGGATCTATTGAGTGCACAGATTAATTCAAATAATTGATGATCCATTAATGAACGGAGAAGAGCCTGGGCTCTGAAGCTAGACTGCCCGGGTTCAAATCCTGATGTCCACACTTTCCAGTGAAATGGTCTAGGGTGTTGACTGTGGCCCCGTGAGCCTCCATTTCTTTGTCTGAGACACAGGGGACAGTTGTGGCCCTCCCTGCTATCAGGGCCTGGATTAAGCAGTATCTATAGTACACACCAGCTCAGCCCCGGGCCGGCGTTCTGGGGACAGTGACTGCTTGTGAAATGAGTTTGTGTATTTTATTCGTACACTTATTCATTTGCAATACATTCCCTTGCTCTTTCCTTTTGACTGATTCATGCAGAGGAACCTTAGAGAGTTATGACCGTCAACCACTGTTGACCTACTAGGATGACGATTTCGTTGGGGCCAGTCTAAGCAGGGAGGCAGGGTAGGGTATTACTGATCATGTTCTGCAGTAAATGTAACATAAAATCACAGCCAAGCAAAAACCAGGGACCTTTCCCCAGGCCACACCACCAGGAAACATGGGATCCAGGCTGAAACCCAGAACTCCGGCTCAGTATTCTAACTCGGACCCTTTGGGCCTTTTGAGAAGTTGGCATACGATGCCAAGAGAATTTCTGAATCCCTTTGCTCTCCCCTGCATTCAGGAAGGAGGCATCTGCCAAAGCAGAGGTGCTGGCAAAGGGCGGGGCCACAGGGGGAAGGCAGTGGCAGGACCACTTTCCAGCTGAGCAGGAAATGAACTCATTTTGTGATAAGAGGATAGGCTTCTACCCAGCCCCCAGGAGAGCCCCATCCTATAAGCATATCACACGGTTTCTTTCCTTCCCTCCCCCTCCCTCTTCCATCCTTCCCCCTCCGAACCCCTCCCTCCCTCCCTTCCTCCCTTCCTTCCTCCCTCCCTCCCTTCCTCCCTTCCTTCCTCCCTCCCTCCCTTCCTCCCTTCTTTCCTTCCTTCCTTCCTCCCTTCCTTCCTTCTCTTCTTTCTTTTCTTCACTTTTTTTAATTAAACAATGACAGGATTCCTTTCCAGCAGTTTCACAAGGGGTGAAATCACTTAGCAACCTTAATTATTTTCAACTTAATAACTTCCTGGGGTGGGGGGAGAGACGGAGCCCCCAGTGTGTGGAATGCCTTGCTGGTTAAGCCGCTCAGAGGCGGGCTCTGGAGCAAATGAAGCGTCTGACCAAATGCTTCTCATATTTTCCCTCTCCCTGGTAAGCGTCTTTGTTTGGAGTGAACCTTTTTTCTCCCCCGATAAACATGAGTGACTACAGTGGACTACAGTTTTTTGGTTTTTTCAGCTGGCTGTAGCTTCAAAGGTTTGAAGGTTTTGAATTCCAGGCTTTTAAATTACTTTAAAGTTTTTTTTTGCTCTCAGACACACCTACAGCAGATAGTAGAAATATGAATTGCATCTTCACATAAAAGGGAATCTGGAGGTGTGCTGGAGGGAGTAGTCAGTGGCCGGTGGGGTCGGATTGGCGTGGCCAGTTTCCAGAGGATCCCCGCCATGCACCGAGTGACGGAGACAGGTTGGCACTGCCAGAGTCTGGCCCCCTGCAGCCAAATCACCACAGGAAACAAGGGCCAGGCCCAGGTGGGGAGCCCCTCACAGAGACACAAGGTCATGACACTCAAACCACCCTAGGAGGATGGTTGTCAGGATGACGGGGAGAAACTGAGGCACAGAGAGGTTCGGCAACTTATCCTGGGTCACACAGCTCCGAGGCAAAGCTGAATCCAGATGCGGTTTGCCTCCAACACCTGCCTGCCTCTCCAGAGCCGAGTGCCTCGGTGTGCCAAGGCCTAACACTCTGTGAGCCAGCAGCTATAAATCAAGACCCATAAAATACCTGCTTCGAAGTGATTCAGTGAGATGAAGGGCATGAGATTCTGGTAACTGATTCCTTAAGAAACATTGGCCCATTTCCTGCCTCTCCCAGCTGGCAAGACGCATTTGTAAATACCAGAGACAAAAAGATTCTGACAGATCGGGGTTTAAATTGAGCACTCATCTTGTGTGTTGGTCATGTGACCTTCGGTGAGTCACTTCACCACCGGTCTCACTTGTCCTGGCCTAGGAAATGGAGCCAATGGCAGGCAGCGCCCGCAAGGCTGTGCTGACAATTAAAGGAGGAAGACACGGGCGCACTGGATAAATGCTGTGTATAGATTTTTTTATTTTTTTATGATTTTATTTATTTATTTTTAGACAGAGGGAAAGGGAGGGAGAAAGAGAGGGAGAGAAACATCAGTGTGTGGTTGCCTCTCACATGCCCCCCACTGGGGACCTGGCCCGCAACCCAGGCATGTGTCCTGGCTGGGAATCGAACAAGCGACCCTTTGCATCACAGGCCGGTGCTCAATCCACTGCTACACCAGCCAGACCCATCCATAGTTTTTCAGAAAACAGTAACAAGCTGGTGGGACTGCAGAGGCTGGCGGGTACTGGACGGGAACTTGCCGGCACGGTCCTAGAGTTACTTTGCCTGGTATTTGCTTTGCTCCAGGCAGAGGCCGAGCTCTGCCCATGAGCTCCCCTGAGAACTTAGCTAAGATTCTCTCCCTTGACCATCACAACGACCTTAGAATAGGCCTGGGTATGAGCTCCGTTCGATAGACAAGGAAACTGAGGCTCAGAGAGAAGTCGTTTCTTCAAGGTTACACAGCAAGGGCATGGCAGAGTGATCGCTGAAACCCAGGCTGGGTCCAAGGACCCCTCCCCACTTCCAACTCCAGCTGTCCCTCACTCCGCTGCAGTCACGTTCTGCCGCTGGTCTGTGTGTTAAAGGTTTACTGTCCATGCTTCATGTCAGCAGCTGAGCGACAGCCCTGACACCCCTGCCTGCCCCCTTTGCTGTTCAGAAATGACCGAACATGGAGAAGACTGTGCGGAGACCCCCGAGACCGTTTTATCAGCCCTCCTTTCACAACGCGGCTTGCAATGCTGCTGTCTGAGGGGAACAGGGGACAGGGTTCTTTCAAAAATCCCAGATCCCACAGAGCGGCCAGGCTGCAACCGGCCCAGACAGGCCCCTCACACCCTACCCCCCACAGGGCAGAAGCCACTGCCCAATTCTTGCAGCCCCTCCTGGGAGAGCACTGCTCTGGTGGGACATTCCAGCCTCAGGGTGGGGGGGATTTCTTTGTCATGCTAATGAATCATTTTAATAGAGGGTTTCAGCAGAAACATTCATCACCTTTTGTGCAACCAGGCCTCTCTTTTTTGTTTGAATTCATGGTTAAGTGGGTAATAAAAGCCTATCAGCTCAGCCCCACCACTGCGGGCTGCTGTTCCTCCAAACTGTAAATCATCCCCGGGGGTTATTACTGTCCAGGTAAATTTACACGGAGGAAACTGGGTGGCCGGGGTTCGGGTCCCGAGGGAGCAAGGAGGGACAGCTGGCTTTCTCGGAGCTTGGGTCTCCGCTGACCAGTGCAGGCCTGCTGGGAGGAGGCCAGCTCACTCCCGCCCAGGCTGGGCACTCACTCCTCCCTCCCTGCAGCCCCCTGCCCTCTCTGGCGGTTACAAAAGGCCCTGCGGTGTGCCAGGCACTTTTCTAGGCCTAGGGCGCCCAAGAGAAGGAAGCAGATGATAGGTTCACCCCGCAGAGTAGACGGGCCCCTGGGCAAGGACACAGCCGGCCCATGGCCCAGCACAGGGCTTGATGGCACATGCTTTGTTCCAGGACAGAGCCAGCCAGGCCTGGCCCAGGGGTCCTCTGTGAGGAGGTGCCGTTCACCTAGGAGGCTGGGGTGGCTCTCGGGACTGATGCGGCCATGCACGCCATGTTTCCCAGAGCCCCCTCTCCATGTGTATCTGAGGATGGCTGCATTCAATTCCATGGGCACTGTGACAGAGTCCCAAAATCTTAGGTGGTCTGGAATGACAGAAATGTAGTCCCTCACAGTGTCTGGAGGCTGCAGACCCCCCTGAGGTGTGGGGAGGGCCATGCCCGCCCCCTCCCGGAGATTCAGGGGAGGGTCCCTCCTGCCTCTCCCGGCTCCTGGTGGCGACACCACTCCAATCTCTGCCTCTGCTTCCACGTCCCTGGTCGTCCTCCTGGGCGTCTGAGTCCAGACTCCCTCCCCTTCCGGCTGCCCCACCCTGACACGACCTCATCTCTTCGCCTCAAATCATTGCATCCACTTCAACCCTGTGTCCACACAAAGCCGCACTCTGAGGTCCAGGGTTAGGGCTTCCCCATATCTCCCGGGGGGTACAACTCCACCCCTCACAACGCCCCCCAGGAGAGATTCTTGTGTGAGATTTGGAGGGCAGTGACGCTGCAGAACGTGGCGGCTCACGTGTCACCCACCTGCTGGCTCACGTCTCTGGCACGAGGTGACCAGCAGGCCTATGAACACCCTCCCCCTCACTGTCCTTTCAGCCGTGACTCCAGAGCCACCGGGAATCAGCCCCGGGACAGCACGCCCAGCTGCTGCAGCACCCTCATTGCCACGGTCAGAGGGAGCTCGGGCTGGCACAGTCCATCCTGGTGGCCTCCAGCTCGGCGTACGGGCTCCGGCACACGCCTGCTGTCCCCCGTCCCATCCACCTTCCCATCCCAACTGTCTCCCCCAGTCTCCAAAGATCCCCCTGCTGCTCCCTCCTCCCTACTTCCCTGAGGCCCCTGCACCACCCCTGCCCCCTTCAGGGGATGGCCCCTGAGCCTCTCCGCCTGCAGGAGCAGGAAGAAGAAAGCACCTGGTTGTGGACACTCAGCAGCCCTTAGCCAGTGACCAAGAGCCCAGCCCTGCCTTTGAGTGCCACTCACACCCCAGGGCTCCCTGCGGGGTCCTGAACCTGGCACTGGGCCTGAAGCCACCCCCAAGTCTGTCCTCCTCCCACCCGCCCTGCCCAGCTGCCCCTGGGCACACAGCCTCGGTAAACACAGACACCAGGGGGTGGTGCGGTGTGACCAGCACAGCAGAGTCTACCGCAGGGGCACTCTGATGGGGACACTTAGCCAAGTGGCTTCAAACCGCAGGTTTGGGGTCAAACTGATGACGTCACAGTTTTGAGAAGTCGACCCCAGGGGTTATCCACGCACCAACGAGTGCATTTTGGGGGCCATGCAGGTCCAGAGGGCTGATGAAGGAGACCCCTTGACCCGTGGGACCAGGAGGTGCATTCGCACAGGCTGCCCTGCCCATGGGACAGGTGGGGCTCGACCCCAAGCCCACCAGACCGTCGAGAGGAGTGGGCGCCTTTCCTTGATTTGGACGTGGTTTTGCAGTTGCAGTGAAGGTACAAACACAGCGTGGGGTTCTGGGGTGCCCCTCACCCAGCTTTCCCTAGTGGCAGCAGCTCACACCCATGGCACAGGGCACCTTTCACAAATTCACACTGAGGTGCCCACCACTAGCAGCAGCGTTCCACTCACAGTGAGTGGGTGAGATGAGGGATGTGGCCGCTGGAAGGGGCGACTGTACCTCATCCCCAGGGAAAGGGTATTCTGAGAGGGAGGGAAGGCTGGAGGAAGCATGGGGCCTGGCGGGTGCAGCTGGAGGCTGGGCTGTGAGGGGGTTGAGGGGAGGCAGGAGGTGGAAGGGCTGTAGCTCCAGGCGTGAGAGTGGAAAGGGGGCAGGCAGGCAGGGGGCAAAGCTGTACCCGAGAGAAGCCACAAGGAATCCATGGAGATGCTGGGTGCTGTCCCCTGGGATGGGGCCTCACTCTAACTGGGACAGCCATAGGCCTTGCTGAGGTAGTGAAGGTAGTGACCTTGTCACTTGAGGGCTATGCAGGCCACTGGGGGGCTCAAGCCATCCCCAAGCCAGCACCTTCTTTCCACCCACCCTCTCCCACCCCAATGCCCCAGTGGCCTTGTAAATGGCCAGGAAACAGCCCCTCTCCCCGGCGGCCGGCTGCCCTCTTCCTCCAGGAGCTCCAGAAGGGAGGCCGGAGTCTGCGCTCAACACTGAGTCACCCCACCCAGCCTCAGGCGGCCTTCCCTCAGAAAGAGGCCTGTCTCCTTCCTGATAAGCCCTCGGGGGGTGTCTGGGCACCTCGGAGACAAGGTGCTGAGCTAGCAGTCTGAGTAAAGCCATTGACACGGAGATGTGAACACCTGATAGGCCTGCCTGGAAGCAGAGGTTTGCAGACCAGGAAGGAGAGTCTGGACCGGAGTGCCCTGGGGGGACCACAAGGGGGAGGGCGCAAAGGTGGTTGGGAAACTGCAGAAGGGACCCACCTGGAGTCACCTGGAAGTGGAAGGGTGCAGATTCTCTGTCCCCACCCCCTTCCTGCTAAGGGACACTGAAGCCTGGCCCTGGGAGGCCTGCCCGACTGTGGATGGAACTCTGTCACGCTCTGTGCCCAGAGCGACCCCGGCTGCCCCTAGAGACCTCCAAAGTCACTGTCACTGCCATCCACTAAGGACACCAACTCCACCACTGACGTACACAGGAACTGACTGGGGAGGAGGCCCCCTGAGCAGCCCAGGAACCCCTCGGGTGGCTGATGGCGATGGAATTCTTAAGACCATTTTCATGTAAATTTCCTTTAATTTGAAAAATTGCACGAAAGACATAATCTGAAATCCCTCCCCACCTGCCTCGTACCAGCCAGCGATCTTAAGCCAGCATTCCCCCTCTATGGGGCCCTGGCTCCCCACCAGTGAAGTGGGGCGGTAAGAGCTCCCTCCTCACAGTGACGGGGTCAGCGACCACAGGAGCATGCCCAGAGCACTTACAAAGCGCGCAGCATGCGGTGTGCGCTGTGGTCCTCAGCGCCCTGCTCTGCCGGGGAGCAGGAGGCAGGCCCGGCCCAGGGGCACACTTGCAGACAGTCTCATTGGGGGCCCATATGGAATGCGGCTCGAAATGCAAAACAGGCTTTCTCCCAGCTGTGCGATCTCAGTTCCCTCTGTGCCTCAGTTTCCACACCTGTCACCTGCAGTAAGAATGACTGTTCCCTAGGCTGCTGATGAGGATTAAGTGAATTCAGTGGAAAGCACTTTCGACAATTCCTGGGACCTAGTAAGTGCTTGGTTAATATTACGACTGTTATTCGACCCATGATTCTGTTTTTCTAATTCCAGTGTTTAATTTTATGATTCCTCAAGTGTCATGCCGTGTATGCAGAAGTCCTTGTCAGATCAAAGAGTTAGAAACTACCTAAGCTTCTACCCACAGAGGAGGGGGATGTACCACAGATCCTCCAGGAGCAGATTCTTCACAGGGGTCATCACAGGATGACTTGATTTTGAGCCATGTTTAAGATGCGCCTAAAGTGAAAAAAAAAAAAAGGGTAGTGACTAAACGGTATGTGTGAAGTTATTCCATTTTTTAGAAATATTGTCAAGATATGCAAAAAAAACATTACAGAGATTTTCATAAACTGCTCATTTCTGGGAAAAGAGGCTTCCTTTTTACGTTTATGTTTTGATGTTTTGACGATGGGTATACGGGACTTATGTGACCTGAAAATCACAGTATCACAGTAACGGTGCACTGATGTGAGAATGGCCGTGACCGCACTCCTCGGAGCAGAGCAGAGGCTGAGCTTCTCAGCGGGGGTGGGAATGCACCACCGCACCGGCCTGGGTAGTCTGACTCTGGAAAGGGGGAGAGCCTGGCCCCAGGGGTCAAATTCCGCTGCAGTGACCTGGAAACGGCTGTCACAGTGCTTTGCAAAAGGAGGCTCAGTGCATCAAGTGTGACTTTGATGCAGGAAGGAGATCTTTGCTATTCAGACAGAGGTGCAGCCAGGCAAGGAATAGGACCCGCAGCACCCTGGGTCAGCCTTCTGGGCCCCCCGCAGGGACCTGCAGACCAGGGAGGCTTTGGGGTCCAAGCTGACCCACACGGTTCCTCCACCTGGGGATGTGGCTGCTTCAAGGTGGGAGAGGAAAGAGGAGGAAAAGGCCAAGGGAGTCCTAGTCTTTCTTTCCTTCCCGTCTCCGTCAGACACACCTCTGTCAGCCACTCAAAAGTCAGGAGATGGCACAGGCGTGTCGGGGCCAAGGTGCAACTAGAGTGAGTGTTGTCATGGGCTTTCTGCAGGCAGGCACCGTGTGCGAAGCGCCTTTCAAGGCCCACTCCGCTCCCGAAAGAGCCTGTGGGTCAGGTCATCACCCCTCCTTTGCACAGTCAAGAACCTGAGGCTCAGATATTGACTGGGTAGGCCGAAAAAGTCTGTGATGTCGTTTCCGTAAAATGAAAGACACATTTTTTATTTTCACCACTATTGTCATTGGTGTGAATATTTTGAGTACGTCAGCTGTCTCCCGCTATCGGCTTCCAGTGAGTAGAGGCCAGGGGTGCTGCTAAACATCTTCCAATGCACGAGACAGCCCCACAGCAGAGAATTACTTGGCTAAAATATCAATAGTATATCAAGATACTTCACAAACCGCTTTTGACACGTTCGATCAGTCACGGCATCTTCTCCATACACTGCATGAATCTTTTTTCGCGCTTCAGTTGCATTTTTACCTTTCTTGAAATGGTAAAGCAAAATACACTGAAAAGGATGAGTATCTTCTTCCATCTTCAATATTAAAATGGTTGCACAAAAATTCACCAATTTTGATTTTTTTTAATGCACACTGATGTGACAGCTGTCACCATACTACCTAATAAAATTGTTTCAAACGAAGTTAAAGACAACTAAGAACTACTGCAGCCATCACAGGGAAGAACATAACAGACATTTTTTGGCCGACCCAATAAATAGTTTCTCCCAAGTCACTCAAATTGTAAATTGCAGAATTTACAAATTTGTGACATGTACATCTTTTTGTACAAGTCGCTCTTCTTACAAATTGCAAAAGCTGGAATTTCTACTCACTATATTTTGAAACTATCACAAAACAATAATTAAAACAGGCAAAATTCAAGCATGATATTGCTAGCAAGTTCTTTAGAGATTCATCTTGTTGTCCACAAAATATATGCTGAGCATCTTCGGTGTACGACACACTGTTCAGCTGTTCTAGTCTGGGGCTGCTTGTGGTTCTTCAGACAGTGCCTGCTGCCTGAACGGACCTCGACCAGTATTTCTGAATGACAATTTTCTGGCATAGGTCTGTCCTTTGAAAAGGTCCGGACATTGTTAATGAAACAAGAATAGTTTGTGTGAAAACTGTGTTACCTGGCATCGAAGGAGAATGGACTGGAATGTGCATGCGTGAACAGTGACAACTTCACTGTACTAGTCAGTGGGTGCGGTAGACGCCGTTGAGTGAGCATGGGTACTGTGTGGCTGTCACCTTCAAAATGACTGAGTAAGTAGAGCAATGAATCTGCATCAGATTTTGCATTAAGACTGAACATTCCTCCTCGGAAACTATTTGGATGATTCAGAGGCTGTAGCTATGGGCAGCTGGTGATTGGCAGCTTCATCACGACAATTCTCCTGCTCACACATCATGTCTGGTGCAGAGTTTTTTGGCAAAACATCAAATCACTCAGGTGATTCAGCCCCCTACAGCCCAGATCTGGTGCCCTGTGACTTCTGGCTTTTCCCAAAACTAAAATCACTTTTGGAACGGAAGAGATTCAGACTGCCGTTGAGATTCAGGAAAATATGTTGGGGTGCTGATGGCGACTGGGAGAACTGTGTGAGGTCCCAAGGTGCCTGCTTTGAAGGGGACTGGGGAGTCATTGTCCTATGTACAATGTTTCTTGTCTCTTGTGTCTTCTTCAGTAGATGTCCATATTTTTATATCACATGGCTGGATACCTTCTGGACAGACCTCGTGTGCTTTTACCATTGACATGTAACTCTACAGTTCCTGGGTCTGAAGTCTGGTAAACACACTCCCTGGATGAACTGGGAGATAGGCTCATCCTAGAAGACAATGACAACACATTTACAAACATGCAAACAAGCGATTGATACCACTGTCCACCCTGACCCTATAAAGCCTAACATTTAGACGTGGACTTCTTTATACTAATGTCTGCAACTTACTTTGAAATAATTCCAAAAAACTATATGGACTGATGGGTGGAAAGAAAAGTGGAGAGGCCAATATGCAAAAAAGAAAGTTTAGCAAAATGCTGATTATAGAACCTAGGCCATGGGGATATGGGTGTTCACTGTACAATTTTCTCACTTTTCTATATCTGAAAATTTTCATAATAAAAAGGAAAAAATTAGGCTTTCTTATGCAAAAGCCTCTTAAGGAGTGTTCCTGCAATTACTCATGCAGATGTCTATCTTTTAATAAGCTAACCGATCATAAAATCTATTTTTTATCTTGTGACTCAAACGAGCACATGAACTAAGAATTTTAAAAATCCATCAGGCTGACTAAAGCCAGATCCAGACGTTCATGTGAAGACAATCAGTTGCTCTGCTCATGGGGACTCGGTCAACTCTCCGAATTTCGTGGGCGGCTGGGAGGAGGGAAGGCACGGCAGTGCAAACCCTAGCATGGGTCACCTTCTCGTCCTGGACTTGCAGCAGCCTAGGGGTGTTCATTTGGGGTGCAAAGGTCAGTGGACAGAAACGTCATCTCTATCGGAGTTGGGAGGGCTCGGAGAGGGAGCTTCGTGCCCTGGGTTGACGGGGGAGTCCAGCAAGAAGACCTCGTGCTCATGGCTCTCCCAGCTTCCTCTTCTCCTCTGGATTTGCACTTGGTTCGCCGTCAGACCGCATGTTCCAGATTGTCACTCTTTGTTGTTCCCAAATAAACTCATCCTGATGGAGAACTATCTGGCTGTTTATTGGTTGTAAGATCGACAGGGGCGCAGGGCCAGGGAACGCTGTGGGAGGCCCTCAGCGGGCAGCCTCCCGCCCCAGGAAGCAACGGGATGCACGAAGACCTTTTCCGTTTTCCAGACTCCTCCTCTAAAGAGATTTACAACTCCCGTTCCCCAAGCTTGGAAATATTTAACCAAGAAGTTCTTCTGTTCACCTACTCTACATCATCAATGCCGGGGTGTGGGTGGCCGGCCCTAGGATGGCCCCCAAGGACCCCTGACTTCTGAGAGTCACACCTTTGTGTAACCCTTCTCCTTGAGTGTGGGCTGGCCTGTGACTTGCTTCTAACCAAAAGGACGTGGCAAAGATCAAATGAGGCCTACCCCAGTGAAGCGCCTGCCTGCCCAGCCAGGTTTTAAGAATGTAAATAAATACCACCATCGGCAAGATTCAAAGGCCAGGGCCAGGTAATGACTACTCCTCCAAGGCAGGTTCCGGCTTGCTACGCAGGACACCGAGCTCCTCTTAGAAGAGGCTGTAGCCAACAGCCTTGCCTTGCAGGGAACATTTCATCTCAGCCTACGGAATGAGAAGCAATGGAAACCACTCTGTCCCCTCAGTTCCTGGGTTCAAAACTCTTAAGGCAGAAATGGAACCCAGTCAGTGAGTGGGTAAGAGCTAGAGGATGCTGGGGAACCTCATCGCTGAATATACCCTGGGAATGAACTAGCACCACACACCTGCCCTAAACCATCGCTGGGGACACTGCCGGGTTATGATGTGGACTACTACAGCTTTTCCCGTCCACGGAGCACTCTTCAAACACCCTGCTGTTTGTGTAAAATGCTTACCACCACATGACACTGAGGTCACACCCCAGCTCATGTCCTTGCATAACTGGGGATTTTCTTGGAATGACATGGAAGTCAGGCCAAGGCATTCTGGAAGTCACGAAATACAGTTCTGTGAGCTGGGTGTAGACTTTGGAATCACGCCTCCTGCAAGGAATGGGACCCGAGTGGTGGAGAGGAAGCATGCTGCCTGTGTTTGACTTCGGAGGGCAATGCACCGCACTGCAAGTTCCCGGGGCGGCTGTCCGCACCTCACACCAAGCCGCCAGTTCCTTGAGTCCGGGGTGGACCTTGCTCAGCTCCATCCGCTCATAGCTTCCTTAGTTTCCTGGTCTCCTAAATGAGGACCCTAAAGGTTCCTGCTTAGTAGGTTGCTGGGAAGACTGGTAACGCTGCCTTTGCTGAACCTGTATCTCTCACAGGGCATCCTTCCTTAAAAAAAAAAGGATTTTACTTATTATGTTTTTTTTTTAGAGGGTGGAGGGAGGGAGAAAGAGAGGGAGAGAAATGCTGATGTGTAAGGGAAGTATTGATCGGTTTACTCTCATACACCAACCAGCAACTGAGGACCTGGCCCACAACCCAGGCATGTGCCCTGGCCTGGAATCGAACTGGTGATCTTCAGGTTTGCGGAGCAATGCCCAACCCACTGAGCCATACCACCCAGGGCAGGACATCCTTCTAAGTGTGGTACGTGCCTCACCTCACTTAATCTGGACAATGTCTCGTGCAACAGGCACCAATATTATCCCCATTTTCCAGGTGAGGAAATTGACACAGAGGGAGCCTGAACAATTTGTCCAAGTTCACCAATCTAGCAAGTGCTGGGGACAGAATGGAACTCAGGTGGGTGGACAGCAGTGCCCAGCTTTCTGACCACATACCCCGCTGTTCCTGGGTCAACACGATCATGGGTGTGGCACATGCTCACAGCACAGCATCAGCACCCAGCAGTTCATGAATTGTGGCATTTGATCATTCGTTATCCGTGTCCCCCATGGTCCTCACACACATCCTCGGACACCCACTGATTCATAGTTGGTGACTAAATTCATGCACCTTGGCAAGCACTGGCTGAGTTCCTGTGATGCCCGGGGGACTATTCCAGACGCGGGGTATGAAACAGCCACGAGACTCGCACGGCCTCTGTGCTCCTGGAGCTTCTGGCCCAGTGGGAGGGGCAGGCGGCCAGCTGAGGGTCGGCTGCAGAGTCGGGTACAGTGTCAAAGACGGTGGCGCGAAGACGAAAAGCAGCCCAGAGGGAAAAGGACGGGCAAGAGCTGAAATGATTTATCGTTTGTTTGAAAATGTGGAGCTTTTAGAATGGGAGGACCAGGGAGAAAAGTCCCGAAGGGAATATATATGGTGACTTCGCTACACTTTGGTCATATGAAGCGCTATCACACAGCGCTGAAATACCAATAGAGATATGGCAGATGAGGAGAAGCCTTCTTCCCCACGGGCACACACTGGCTTTCAGAGCCCAGGGCACCGCATGAGGACAGGGACCAGGCCCCAGCAGGAACTGTCCGAGAGCACCTGACCAGCCGGTCTAGCGGACCTGGCAAGGGCTGTCTTGAATCTGCCTGCCTGTGGGTGAGTGGCAGAAACACCGGCACACATCTAAAATCCAGTGTCATTCATCTGTGGCTGGCACGTGAGACTCCAGAATGGAAATGCTGTCCCCCTGGGTGCAGCGGCCGGGCACAGAGTTGAAGCTCATGGAGACGGGGGTTTACAGGCCCATGACCACATGGACAGCTTCCCTGGCTGCAAATCATGTGAAGGAGGGTGGACGTTTAGGGCTGCAGAGAAGTGGACGGGGAGGAAAAGAAGGCATATCTGTGTGCCATCCTCTCCGGCCCCGGGGCCAGGAGGCACACGAGCCTCGTCCTGGGGGAGGCCCGGCTCTGCACGCTGATGGAACTCAGCTGCAGCCTCCCAGCTGCTCTCCCTGCTTCGAAGCCCCCAGGGAGCTCAGTGGTGACTTCATTAGTGTCTAGCTCTAGCGCTCGGGAGGGCCTCGGCTGTGCGGTGTCCAGGTTGGGTTTAGCCAAGGAAATCTGAAGAGAGAGCCAGGAATGCAACTTAAAAGCAAACAGAAACAGCCGTTTCTGGCCCAGGGTTTCCCCAGGGTCTGGAATTCTGTGGAGCAGGGTGATGGCTAAACGGGAGAGCCACGAAGACCACCAGGGCCACCCCCACACAGACCTGTGGTCACTCTCCCCTTTGAGGGGTGACCAGATGAGACTAAATTCATGCACCTTGGCAAGCACTGGCTGAGTTCTTGCACCTTGGCAAGCACTGGCTGAGCACTGGCTAATAGACCCCTGCAGAAGGCGGGGCCATCACACCACGTGTTGTCCCAGCAACAGTGGCCTTGCACTGAGATCGGCCTCCGCAGAAGGGGGGGAGGTGACAGAAACTCGGGAGGGAAGCCCAGAGTTATCAAAAATTATCAAAATTCCCCCAGTAAAGTTGGGTTTGGCGTACAAATAACAGGCCTCTCTTCACATGCCAGGGGACCAGAAGAGAAGCGTCAGCTGCCGTGGCTGAGTCCCCGACGGCACGTCACACCAGTGCTCAGCCTCCAGCAGCTGAGTGCGTGGCCGGCTTAGCTGTGCCCAGGAGAAATCCATCCTGAGAGAAGTTTCTCATTTTGTGAGCCGGGGCTGTTGGTTCGTCCCTGCCTCCCTGGGGAGTGGGTCAGGACCAGCCAGTGCATAGGGAGGAGGGATGTAACCGAAGGCCCTGAGCTGGGACTTCCGGGGCCGAGGGTAACACCGCTCCACAGGGTATGCTGGCAGAACAACCGTGCATCTGCCTGGCGCGTGTGGTGGCAGGGCCACTGTCCCAGGAGAAATGGTCTTGTGCAGTGGAGAAACTCTGCAGCGTGGGCAACAGGCCTGGACCTGAGCCCCAAGTCCCCCACTTTCTGCTTGGGACGCTGGGGCATGTTCCATCACCTCTCTGAGCCTCAGTTTCCTGCTGCACAAAACAGAGATAATAAAAGCACCAGCCCCTGGCGCCGACTCAGGGAGACTGTGCGCATGGAGTGCCAGCCAGACCCTCATGTGGCGCACGCGCTCTGAGAGCGCCTCCCACTGGCCGTGGGCTGCGCTGCGGTTGCCGAGGTGAGGGCTTCTCTGTGCCAGCATCCGAGGGGGCACTTATCCAGTGCTCCTGGGCACCAGGTCCTGTGCCGAGTGCTATACCAACATCGTCACCTCCCTTAATTCTCACCGCCAACCCAGGACACGGGGACCATTGTTGTGTCCCAATGCGTCAACAGCAGGCCATGGGCAGTCGATTAAAAGTGGATTGAGCCACGAGGAAAGCGGGTTTTTCCCCAAATTCAACGTCCACTGGTGGGCGGTCCCAGTCGGGATCAGTGCCCCTGTGAACTCTCGGAGGACCCAGGCTCCTTTCATCTTCTTTCTTCCCCGTCTCCTGCAGGCCGGCTTGTCGGGCCACGGTCACGAGTGCCGAGGCAGTGCTGTGTGTCACACACAGATGTGACAGCATCCTAGCAGACAGGGTTTGCTCCAGCCCAGCTCTCTCCATTAAGGGGAGTGCCTTCCCTCTAAGCCAAGGGTACCTGGGCCTTGTGGGTCAGCGGCCAGGACTGGGGCCTCAGCCCTCCACTGAGCCCCCCATTCTCTATTGGGGAGCTAGCTGGTAGCTTCATCTTCCATGGCGGGGGCTGGCCTTTCCCGGCGGGAGAACTGGGGGAGAGAAGCCGGTGGTAGCGCCTTCTACTTCGATAAAATGCTAATCCGCCCTCTGCAAGGAGCAAATCAAGGCACAGAGAGATGAAGCAACTTACCCTGAATCACACTGCTGGCAGGTCCTGAGGTGATTCCAGACCCACAGCCTGCCTCCCTACTATTTCCTTTCCAGAGTTTACCTTGTCTGGACAACACGCTAATCAGCTGAGAAGGTCTGAACTGATGGCAGCGTTTCTCGGTAAAACCCACCTGCTTGATCGATAGAAAAGCTGGCACTGGCGAATAAACTGGAGCCCTAGGACCATGCAGGGATGCCGAGGGGCAATGAAATAACTCCGTTCAAGGGGCTCTCCTGCCTCCAGCACCACCCCCACGTGTAGGATGGACAGCGCAGCTCCAAAGCCGGTGGGCGTGGTCTGCAAGACGGTAGGGGGAGAACAGCACGCGAGGTAGGAAAGATACTGCGTCATCTGCTGCTACCTCCACACAGGGGCTGGGGGTTGGGGGTTGGGGTTAGCATCCTCACTTATGGAATGAAATAAAGTGGCAATTTTTGGCTAAGAAAACGGAATGGAAGTGACAGATGTGACAGATGTCACTTCCGCATGGAACTGCAGAGCCGCCACCACGTGATTCGCCAGATCCCTGCCCACTGCCACAGCGACCTGCAGAGCACAGACGGAGACGGAGCCTTGGTCAGCCTGGGCCTCCGAGGGGCCGTCAGAGCCCCCGGGCAACCACACCAGATGAGTGCGTGAGAGACGACCTTAGCCTGCACAGACGCAGAATCGGTTGTTTGCCACTGCCGCCTGGCTGAGCCAGATCCCGGAGCCCTCTCCCTGAGAGGCGCCGAGGAAGGGAGGGAGCAGCCGCAGGACGACGGGTGGGAACAGAGTTGCAGGCAGAGGGAAGAGCAGGTGCAAAGACCCGGAGGCGGGAGCCAGGGTGCTGGTGTGTCTCAGTAACAGCCAGGAGGAGGCCCGAGTGGCTGGAGCAGCTCCAGCGGGGCCGCAGGAGGGTGTTGAGAGTTGGAGTTAGAGGTGCTTGGTGCTGGTGCAGGGCAGGGCGGGGCGGGGGGGGGGCGAGAGCAGGGTAACGTCCTCACAGGCCACTGCAAGGCCAAGCACGACAGATGTATGGGGAGGGGAAGGTCTGCAAACCAGCCAGCACGCTTCTCCTCCCAGGCCTGTGACGAGGAGAGGTGCAGGCAGGGGTGCCCGCCCGCCCTGCACACAGGCAGTGGGCTGAGCCTCCTCCTGGACTGTCCCGCACGCCAGGGTGCTCCTCCTCCCTGGCAAGGGACCTTCCAGCTGGCCTGGGGTTTGGCCGCGGGTCCCCATTTGTTTGGGGCTGGGAGTGGCTTTCCGAGCTGCTCTCGTTGCTGTCTGTGTGTTTATGAAGACGACTCTTGCCGGAGCCTCCCAGGGCTGTTCTGCTGATCCAAGCATCTGTTCAGCTGAGCCTCTTTCTCTATTTATTTCTCCAGTAAACAGCCGGGGCAAAGGCAGGGCTCTGTGGTATGTCCATAACTCCCACCGCTGGTGCCAAGACCTAATAGGATGCAGAGAGGACAAGGGCGAGAGGAGTCCCCGTGATCGGAGCAGAAGAGAAAGAGCGTGAGGCTCTGGAATCGCAGGCAGGAGCTGCGTCTGTGCTGTAGGCCCACACCAGAGGTGTGGACAGTGCTGGCCACTCGAGTGGCCACCAGCTGGCTTTGCCCTGCCGGCACCTGGTCCCTCGTTTGCTGCTCACAGCATCCTACTGGCCCCCGTATGGGCACCAAAGGACTATCCCTCCCCTTTCTTAGTCCAGGGAGTTTCAAGGCAGGCCTGAAGCCCCCTGCTCCCCAGCCCCCACCCCTGCACCCTCATCCAGGTGCAGGCACATGGCTGAGCCCTGACCACTGGATTTCTTCTACTTCCTTTGGCCTTAACGGTGGCTTGGCTGCAGCCATATGACCCAAGGTGGACCAAACGTGGGTCGTGACTATGTTCAGGGGAACCGTGCAGAAGAAGCGGGGCTCTCCACCCAGACTGCTAAGATGGCAGTGTGAGCACGCAGCCACTGGTGACCATCTCGGCTGCCGTGTTGCAGGAGCCTGCCTGGGAAAGATGGCAACGCAGAAGAAAGCCATGCAGACGAATAGAAAAACCCAGATTTCTGCAAGTAACAGCTGAGCTCCGACATCCAGCCACACCTGAAGGCCATGCATTTGGGGGCCAGGTAGTTTGTGTGGGTTCCTGTTCCTCACAATCAACAGCGCCCCAACCTGTTCACGAGCAGATGTTGGCAGGTCGGTGTTGGGAAGTGGGGTGTGGTGGCGTAATGAACCCTGGGCAGGACGGACAGTGAGAGAAGGCGAGCGAGTCAGCAGAGGGCCAGGAGGCCTGAGGGGCACTTGCTGTGTGGTTCTGTGTCCTGCAGCACAAATGCCCAAGTCCCCCCACAGCCTCCACGGTCCTGTGGCATCCGGCTCATTACCTCTTAGGCCTCATCGGCCCTTTCTCTCCCTTGCAGCTTCTGTTCCAGTCACACAGCCTCTACACCCATTTCCTATTCTGAATAATAAATGATACAATTTAGCAGCTTAATGCAGCATGTATTTATTAGCTCACAGTCCTGTAGGATGGAAGTCTGGCACAGCGCGGCTGGCTTCTCTGCTCGGGCTGAAATCACAGTGCCAGCGAGCTGTGTTTCCCCTGGAGCTGAGGCTCTCGCTCCTGTAGAGGGCAGAACTCGGTTCCCTGTGGCTGTAGGACTGGAGCTCTCAGCTCTTCAAGGCCACCTGACCCCACGGCCCCCTCTGTCTTCAACCAGCAGCAGCACCTCAAGTGTTTCTCATGCTTCTGGCCGGAGGAAACTCTCTGCTCCTAAAGGCTCACCTGATTGGGTAAGGCGCGCCTGGCTCATTTCAGCATCTTCAGGTCAACTGGCTGGGGGCTCTAGGTACAAAGGCAGATACCCTTCACAGCAGCACCTAGGTTCATGTTTGGAAACAACCGGAGGAGGGGGATCTTGGAGGTCAGCTTTAGAATTCTGCACCCCCACCCACCCAGCTTCCAATCCTGCTCTCTCTCAAAGCCTTGTACTTGCTGTCCCCCCCGTCCAAGAAAGCTCTGGCTGCAGGCAGCCTCCTGGACCACCCCCCACTTCGGTCAGGTCTCCGCACAAATGCCCTGTCCTTGAGTGGCCTCGCTGACCACCCAACAGAAACGCTGCCCCCATTGCTGCCCAGCCCCTTCAGCCTGCTTTGTTTTCCTTCTGAGAGTTTATGTGCTATTACAGATTGAATACAGACAGCTCCGTCTCCCCCGCTGGACTTTATTTTGTTTGCAGGGCCTGGCACAGAGTAGATGCTCAATAAATATTTGTTAAATGAAAGGATGAACATGTTTCTTAAATTTCTTAATGGTCTTAAACATTCCCCCTGAGGTCTTTCGCGTGTGTGTTCATCTGCCAGGCCTGGGCTCCACGGGAGGCGGAGTAAAGCTCAAACTGGAGGTCAGGCATCGAGCCAGACGGACCGAGTTCACATCTGACGGGCCGGCCTTTTACCTCTCAAAGCCTGGCTCTCCGTCTGCAACACAGGGAGGGTATCAGGACCCACCTGAAAGGGTGTCTGCAGGTGCTGAGTGAAATCATCCAGGCAAAGCGCCTGGCATCCAAATCGGAACCCTAAGATGACACTGTTGCACAACCTCACATAGGCAGAAAGTAAGTAACACCCACGTCGTCAAGGGGCGGCAAGGACAGATGCGGCAGGGACGTCCGCTGGGAGGGCGCACCACTGCGGTCACTGCAGAGATTCCTTTGGCAAACCCTGGTGGAGGTGAAGATGTCACGGCCTATGCCCTGTCCGGGAGACAAGCACAGGAATCCTCGTCCCACCACTGCCTGCAGTCGGACCCGCTTCTGTCCACAGGACCTCACAGACGAGACTCGAGCAATACAGCGTCGATCAATCAGTCGGCTGACTGCCAGACGCTAAAGTGAGCGCTTCACACCAGTAATTTCATCTCATCTTTCTCCTCACTGTAGGGGTGAGGGGGGAGGCCTGGCGAGGTGCAAACGAGTCTCTCAGATCACATAGCTGGGAAGTGGCAACGGTCTGATCTGCAGGCTGGGCGGAGGATAGGGTGGGTTGGTGGGGAGAGGGGGGAGGGGAAAGGAGAATGCCAGTGCAGGCAAACGACAGCATCCACGCGCCCCAGAGAGCACTCTCTCCTGCAAAACACCAGACACAGAGCTGTCACATGTGACCCCAAATGTCACCCCCAGGTACACACCCAGGAGAAGTAGAAACACGTATCCACCCAAAATGGTGTGCGCGGTGCTCACAACAGCCTCGTTCATGAAAGTGGGAATAGCCTGAGTGCCCATGGACTAGTGAGTGTGTCAATAAAATGTGGCAGGTCCACACCCCAGACTGCAGCTTGGCCACAGGAAGGGACAGATCCTGCTGCCATGTGGGCGAGCCTCGAAAACACACTGCTAAGTGCAAGAGTCGGTCACGGCAGGTCCCATATCATGTGATCTCCCCTGAATGAACTGTCCACAACAGGCGAATCTATACAGAGAGAAAGCATGTGGCGGTTGGTGGGGCAGGGGGAGGGGAGAGAGGGAGAAGTGGCTGCTGATGGGTGAGGGGCTTCTTTGGGGGACAAGAAGGTTCCATGTCTAGGTCGTGGCGATGGGCTCATGACTCCATGAACGTGCTGAAAACCACTGAGCCGCATGGTTTAAAAGGGTAGACTTTGTAGTACATGCATTGTGTCTCAAGGAGGCTGTTCTTCAAATGCGTTCTAAGGCTCTCTGGCTTTCGGGGTATTCGTGAGGAGTCCTCATGAAAGAGTATGTTTGGCAAATGCAGGTCACTCAAGTTCAAATCAGTCAGGAAATCAGTGGCGTTTTTGCTGCAGGACTCCCAGAGCCTGCGCTGTGTAGCGGTGCTCGGCAGCCCTGCTGAGAGGCACTGTTCTGATCATAAACAATGGTTACTGAGCATTCGCAGCATGCCAGGCACGTAGGAACTCATTCGCCCTCACACTGACGCTGTGAAGTAGACACTACTGTTACCCCCATTTCACACAGGAAGAGACTGGGGCACTGAGAGGTTGAGAACCTCGCCCAAGATGACACAGCTAGAAAGTGGCAAAGCCGAGATTTGAACCCAGCTAGATTCACGCTAGATCGCTTATCTCAATGTAGCGTACAGCTTTTCCAAAACATGCCCGACCGTGGCTCAATCGAGAGAATCCCGAAACATCTGCCTTCTCTCCAGGTGCGAGGACACTGCCCGGGTCGCCACCACCCCCTCCCCCCGCCCTGCCAGGTCTCGCCATCTCTGTCCTCACTCCCTGCGATTACCCCCTTCTCAGCACAGATCTCATCAGTCGCCTGCTTCAAACTCTCCGCCGGCCTCCTGCTGCCTGGAGATCAGGCTGTCCCGGCCTCAGCGCTGGAAACATTTGGGTCTGGCTCACTCTCTGCCGTGGGGCTGCCCGGGGCACTGCAGCATGTTTAACAGCCATGGCCTCTACCCGCCAGATGTCAGCAGTACTCCCTGTCCCCAAGTCGTGACAGCCAAAAATGTCCCTAGACATTGCCAAATGTCCCTCGGGGACAAAATCATCCCGGCTGGAACCACTGCCTTAGAGCACAGTCCCCGTGCCTCCCCCGGCCCTGGCTGAGAGGGCCCGGCGTGGCCCATACCTTCCTCCCCTCCTGTCGCCTGTCTCGCCCATGCCCGCAGCAGCACCCGCCCGCTCTCTCCAATCCCAACACCCCCACGACACCCCACTCAGGGCCTCCGCAAGTGCTCTGGGCCCTGTTCCAAGGTCCGCTCTTCCTCCTTTTCACTTTCTCTGCACCCTTCTCTGCTGTTTCCTGTCCATCCACCTGCTCTCCGAACACCCTGATCCGTTTTCCCTGTAACACATCATGAAATTCACTGATGCTCGGTTTCTTCTTTATCAGCTGACTTCTCCCCCCGAACACCAGCGATGTGTGCGCGGGCACTTCGCGGTCCTGGTCTTTGTGGAGTCGCCAGTGCTAGAAGGGCCCCGGCACGAGAATGGCGTGTGTGTCCGTGTGCTGGATGCGTCGCAAATTCGTCACCGTGCGAATCAGGAAGCTCCTCTGGCGTGTGCCTGTGCACGGAAAAGATGGGGGGGTTGGAGGGAAAAACACCTTCCGAGTTTTTATCGCCTTGGCTTTGGGCACCGAACATGCCTTCTGGTCGTTCAGAAAAGGTCTCCTTCTACCAAAACCAGCTGCCAAGAGGTCTTTAAAATGGAAAGCAGTAAAAGAAGAAAAAGCAGCCGTAGAGGGGGAGGATGAGGATGACTTACAATATTTTCGAGTCTCCCTACTTTAGAGCAAGTCTCTACCTAGTGTCGATGGATCCTTCAAACAAAGCACTGACCCGACTCTGGAGCAGTTGTGTGGGGTGTCTCTAGGTCGTGGCTTTAGCAGTTCCAGCAAAGAGGGGGTGTGTGTGTGGAAAGGGGGAATTAGCAGCCCTGTTGGGGTGTGAAGAAAAGAGAAATAAAAAGCAGACAGGATGAGTCAGGCTGATGGCAAGGAGCCACCTGGGGTGCTAGCAATCGGAGAGGGAGCGTTCCCTGCAGAGCCACAGGACGGCTCTGAAGCTCTCCCCGGACCTCCTCCGGCTGGGCTGGTCTCCTGCGCAGGGTCCTGCTGGGCACAGCTGAACCTCCCAGCTCGGATGCTCCTCCTGTTAACGAGAGGCTCAGTCAGACCCGCTCAGAACTTCTCGACTGGGGGGGGGGCAGCCACAGAGGCCCTGGAATACTCTACTGGAGGTCGTAAATAGTCAAAACCGCCTATGAAATATTTTTACCAAAGAAAAAGATATCAAACCAGAACAGTCAAGCCCCTAAATCTAACCACCAATTTACAGGAAATACCGGGGGGTGGAAAAACATGTAAAGTGACACCACGGGATTGCAATTCACAAACTCTTAACTGCACAAAACTCTCTGGGACAGATGACTCAGTGTCTTCAACATAAATTGCAAGGGAAGGGAAGAGGGGAACTGGAGAATTAAGGAGACTTAAGAGACTTATCAACTAAGAGCCATGACCGGGTGGGCCTTATCTGCACTTTGACAAGAACAACCTATAAAAGCAATTCCAGAAATAACTGGGGACATTTCAGCAGTGATGGAATATTTGGTGGTATTAAAAATGATTGTGAACATAAGTGTTGATATGATAATGGGATTATGGCTATTTTTCAAAGGTCCCTTTTATTTTGTTTGAGATGCGTGTTCAAATACTTATGGATAATAAGATGCTCGGGGTTTGCTTCCAAATCTCAAGGGAGGTCTAGGAAGGGGCTGGCTGCAGATGAAAAGGCTGGCCATGAGTCCACAGTCTCGGAAGCTGCTTTTGGGTCTGTGGTGATGCGTTCTAGCACTTTCTCTACGAATCCAAACACGCCTTCATCTGTCAGGCGGCCCGCGGGCTCACACGGATTTTGCTGAGCTTACTGAAGTACAGTTTAACTTTCTCTTATTGACCCACTCCACATCATACACTGGCTACATGATCACTGGTCATGAAAAACGGGGAAACTCATCAACAACACTAAACTACCCTAACTTTGAGGCAATTCATGCAGCAACTGAGAGCAGAGAGACTGTTCCTGTTGGTGCTTTGTCCTTTGCGTCCCTACGACACTCAGCAATTTTGTACGTCTCAGAGCCTCAACTTTCTCCCCTGTGAAATGGATGGAGGGAGTAAATGAGGTTTTATGCGTGCAGCGCTTGGCCCAGTGTCTGACCATCGGCACACTGCAGTTACTAGTATGACCAGGGGCAGCAATGCCAGAAAAACGTAGAATAGGGTCTTACTCATATAAAACATTATGCTTCTTCAGGTATTGTAGAAAGACGCCTGGGTTATTACGAATAGATAACAAAGATAATCCCACTGGGAGTCGATCTTTCATTCAACAAACAACACTGAGTGCCTTTCATGTGCCAGACACCCCGGGGCTGTGGAGCAGAGGATGAGTCAGCCCCTGCTCTCCTGGGGCTGACAGGGTGGAGGCACGCAGGCCTGTCGACGCAGGGGAAGCCAGGGGTCAAGACATCCTTAGGGTGGTCCAGGGAGATGCCCAGATGGAGATCTGAAGGGTACAGGAGAATGAGCCAGGCTGGGTACGGGAGCCAAAACAGAGAGTGAGAAAGCGTTCCAAGCTGCTGAGGGAAGAGCAAGTGCAAAGGCCCTGGGGCAACAAGCAGTGATGCCCGGGTCTGAAGGGCGGAGTCCAGGGAGGACGAACCAAGGCGGAGCGGGGAGTGGCTGCAGCACAGAGGGGTTTCTCTCACATTCACATCCCGACTTTGTAACTATCTCATAAAAAGCATGTATCATTTTTATAATTTTTTAAAAGCTAAAAAAAAAAAAAGGAGAAAAACACCTCACAAAGCCCCAAGAAGTAAAGAAATTATTATGGCATTTTCTCTTTTTGTCTTGAGCATTTATAACATGTCAATGTTCACTTACATTCGCCAAAGACACCACCTTGTTTAAACGTCACAAGCACGGCAGCCTCTCCTGTCTGGTCTGCTGCAAGGGCCTCCTACCCTCCCCTGCCTTCCGTCCCTTTGTTGGCAGGCTAGACCTGCACGCCAGAATTAAGCCCAGCCCTGGGCGGGTTGCTAGTTGGTTGGAGTTAGCTGTCCCATACACCAAAAGATGGCGGGTTCAATCCCGGGCAGGGCACATACCTAGGCTGCAGGTTCGATCCCTGGTCAGGGTGCGTACAGGGTGCAGCCGACGGCTATTTCTTTCTCACATCGTTTCTCTTTCTTCCTCCCTTCCTCTCCCTCTAAAATCAATAGACATATGCTTGGGTGAAGATTAAGAAAATAAAAAATAAGAATAAAATTAAATAAAATAGAATAGAATCCCGTCGAATTTAACCAATGTCCTTTCCAACCCACATCGAGGCTCTGGCCCTCGGACAGCTTCCAGGACATCAGATTGAGTTCGGAAGAAAGTGAGTTTGGGGGAAAGCTTTCCATGTTCTCAGCTGAGTGCGGCATGAGCACTGTCTCTAGGCTGAGCACAGCCGGCCCACAGGAAGAGAGGACTTAGTATCGTGTGGGGGGGACCGCCCTGGAAGTGGCATCTGCCGGTTCCGCCTGCAGCCTGTTGCCAGAGTGCCTTCCCTCGTTTCCTCTCACAGCCCAGGGAATGTGGCGCGGAGGTGGCGCATGAACCACACATGCAAGTTACCTGAGTGGGGCTGGCTACCTGGAGGCAGAGCTGCAGCTACCTGGAGGGGATGCCCCCACTTTGCCCCGCCGCAGTGGGAACCTTTCAAGGCCGCACCTGGTGGTTTCTCCCTGCAGGGATGCCAGGTTCACCATGCGTTTGTTCCCTTGACTGTTTTGATCTGCTTCCTGTGCCCCCCCCCCCCCCCCAGCTCAGGACCTTTCATTTCATGTCAGATCTAGGGAGGCCACTGGCTCCTGGTTGAGTAGAGGGACACGTGACACAGAGGGGTCTGTCCTCATGAGACACAGAGACAAGGGCATAGATGGGTCTGGGCCTGGATGAGAGGCACCGCCCAGACAACACGTCTGGTGGATGTCCTTGATCGGGCCTCTCCCTTCAAAGGCCTTTACTTGTTTGTTCCTCGTTGATGGAAACAAAGGAGAGCCCACCTGCAGCAATGCCCTCGTCTGAACGGAGAGAGACCTGAGGCCAGGGCCATCACTCCATCACCAGAGACGTCCCTGCAAAGTTACGACATGTTCCCAGGCAGACCGTCAGCGGCGCCTCATATCCCGTGTTCACCTATTAATCCCAGCCCCGACCCCCCAACCAGCGAAGGGCGAGGATTCTGCCTGCTCTGTTCAATGCTGTGTCCTCAGTACCTAACACTTCCTTGCCCAGGGCGGAGGGTGAGCAAGAATTTGTAATAACTCAGCACAGTGCTTAGCACCGGCAGCCGTCATTATGAACAGAGGAAGCCCATTATTATTGATGATGGCGATGCAGGTTTTGTTTTAAAACTATGCAATAACCAGGAACTGAGGGAACAAATAGGTTTCTGAGTGGGCCTGCTACTGGGGGGCTTTTCTGGGGCAAAGTCCCCGGTCCTGGTCCAGGCGGGTCAGGCTCTCAGGAGCCTGGGAGCCAAGTTGCTCCAGGGTCTATCCCCACAGTCATCTCCCAAGGACATCATCCCCCAGACCCAAGACCCCTTCCCTGGGGCTTCCTCTGCTCCAGAAGGCTCGGAGACAGCAGGGAGAGAGGCGCTGCTCACCCAGTGTGCAAGGGGACGGCGTGGTCCAACAGCAGGATCGCTAGACAAAACACCGGACGTCAGCTACATTTGAATTTCAGAACAATCACACATTTTTTGTAAAAGTTTGTCTTGGAGATTGCATGGGATCTAGGAAAGAAAGGAAGGGAGGGAGGGAGGGAAAGAAAGAAAAGAGAGAGAAAGAAAGGAAAGGAAAAGGAAAGGAAGGTAGTACTCGGTGTTTATCTGAAATTCCAAGCTAGCTGAGTGTCCTGTATTTTAACTTGCTCCGTGTTAACCCAGGCCCGCCCGAACCTGGGGACCGCACTTTCCCCTCCCCTGCGACGTGACCGTGAGCCCCACAGGAACCTGCGGGGCTGGTCAGGAGACCTCGCACAGGGCGGCTGAGTGAACGGGCTGCGTGAGCCCTCAACTCCGTCACAAACCTCAGGAGGGGCAGGCTTTGCTCACGGCCGAGTCCACCGCGTAGCACCGCGTCGGCCACACCACTGAGTCGCCATAACTCTTTGTCGCAAGAACGAATCTCCGGCCCTGCCTTCCCTCCACAGCCAAGAAAACAAAAACAGGAAACCACTTAAATGAAATTTACGTCCAACACCCCAAGCACGCCCTGTGGATCCCCATTCCTTGCCAGACTACTCCCCAGGAAGGCCCCGACATGTGGCCCCTCCAGTGCCACCAAGTCTCAGAGTACCCTGCATGCGCATGCGCACTCCACTCAACG